>CAUYQU010046275.1:0-30769 GCA_963574635.1 Cheracebus regulus | reverse complement strand
CAATCTCCAGATAGCCAAATTCTGACAGTAACAGTGACAGAGTCTCACTCTGTCACACAGGCTGGAGTGCAGTGGTGCTATCTCAGCTCACTGCAACCTCCATCTCCCAGGTTCAAGCAGTTCTCTGCCTCAGCCTCCCAAGTAGCTGAGAGTACAGGCACTTGCCACCACACCTGGCGAATTTTTGTATTTTTAGTAGAGACAGGGTTTCCCCATCTTGGCCAGGCTGGTCTCGACCTCCTGACCTTGTGATCCACCTGCCTCGGCCCCCCAAAGTGCTGAGATTATAGATGTGAGCCACCTAGGCTGGCTGATCAGGGCAATATTAATGTACGGATGGTGTTTGCACATGTTCAACATATCTGAAGAAAAGTGATCTGCACATTCAGTTTAAGAGGAACATTTCTACTCAAAAGCAAAGTCAAAGTGAATAAAGACAGCATTTCAAGAAATGCTTTGAACTTTTAAAGAAAGGAAGTAAGAAAGCTGGGGTTTATCACAGTTGTGTTCCCTCCACAGCAGGATCTCCTCATTCCTCTACAAATCTCTTTTGAAAGGAAGAGTAAAGGAGGAAGGAGCACGTGTAGTGCTTCTGTTGATGGGCCAGCCCCTGGAATGCAATCAAAATGTGTTCAGAGGGGTAACCCTCCCCTCTCTCAGGTTGAAAATGTTAGCCAGTCCGGGACCAGCCACCTCCATATTGGGTTAAAAAAAAGTCCAGTGGTCTTTCCTAAATTAAAACAGCCCATCTGTGATGGTTGATATTAGGTGTCAACTTGATTGGCTTGAAGGATGCCTAGATGGCTGGTAGAGGATTGTTTCTGGGTGTGTCTTGGAAGGTGTTGCCAGAAGAGATGGACATTTGTGTCAGTGGATGGTGAGAGGAAGACCCTGCCTCCATGTGGGTGGGCACCATCCAATCAGCTGCCAGCCTGGTTGGAACAAGGCAGGTGGAGGAAGGTGAGAAGATCTTGCTTGCTGGGGCTCCAGGTTCCTTCTTTCTTCCATGCTGGTTGCTTCCTCCCAGTCCTCCTGCCCTTGGATGTAAGATTCCAGGTTCTAAGGCCTTTGGACTCTGGGACTTGCCCCAGTGGCTTCCCAGGGAGTCTCAGGTCTTCTGCCACAGGCTGAAGGTGGCACCATCGGCTTCCCTAGTTTTGAGGCTTTCAGACACAGACTGAGCCACTACCGGCTTCTGTCTTCCCCAGATTGCAGACAGCCTATCCCGGGACTTTGCCTTGTGATCCTGTGATTCTGTGAGCCAATTTTCCCTAATAAAATTCCTTGCATATATATATATATCTTATTAGTTCTGTACCTCTGGAGAACCCTAATACACCATTAAGCTATTAATCAAAATTCTAAATATTGTGAAATATCAACTGATTGTCTTCAGTCTGGAAATCTGCAGTGAAAAGGATTTCTTCTCTTCCTGCTCTCACTCAGCCCCAGTCTGCCAACCAGGTTCTGATGTTGCAGAAGACTGGAACAGAGAGATGGAAGGAAAGTGGCAGGAAAGATGATACGTGAACCCCTCACCTTAATCTGGCTGCATTCTCTGGACCCCGGTATGGAAGTTTCCTCCTTCTTCTGTGGGACCTGCGAAGGTTCCCTGTTCACATTTCAGTGAGTAGAATTCTCTGCAAGCTCCTGAATCAATTAATGAGACTTGCACAGCTCCAAAGAGAATCAGGTCCTGAGATGAACACATTCACCCAAGAAGCTGATCTGAGCTAGGTAGAAACTAAAGGCCTGCCTGTAGGGGGATGTTTCAGGGTGAGTGATGAGTGCACTTGACTGAGTATTTGTGTTCCTTCAACTTTCCTGTGTCAAAATCCTGATGCCTAGTTTGATAGTGTGAGGGATTGGGGCCTTGGGAGGTCATGAGGCCATGAGGGTGGAGCCCTCATGAATAGGATTAGTGCCCTTCAAAAGGGACCCCAGACAGCTCTCTAGCCCTCTTTCCACCATGAGGACAGAGGGACAAGTTGACAATTCAGACAAGGACCCTCCCAGAACCTTGGTCATCCAGGCACCTTGATCTCAGCCCTCCAGCTTCCAGAAGCATGAGAAATAAATTTCTGTTGTTTATAAGTCACCCAGTCCACAGGACGTTGTTTTAGCCATCCTAAATAACTAAGATGATGAGCTTCCTGTCATGGGTTACGTTGGCTTACTCCTGACCATGATGCCCTGTGCCGCTGGAGACAGCATTACCGGGAAAGAGTTCTGCAAGGAGGTGACAGGTGAGTGAAGAGAGACCTGAAAGAGAATTAAATGAAGAAGAAAGAGGGGAAGATGTACTGAGGGAGGAGGAGTAGAAGTGCTGGGCCCGCATCCTGGTCAGGCTTAGGCACAGGGCTGATTTAATATGACCACAGCTTCAAATGTTGGGACTGTTCTATGTATTTTATTTATAGAATCACATTGGGCTGGGTGCAGTGGCTCATACCTGTAATCTCAGCACATTTGGGAGGCTGAGGCTGTCAATCGGTCAGGAGATGGAGATCATCCTGGCTGACATGGTGAAACCCTGTCTGTACTAAAAATACAAATAATTAGCCAGAAGTGGTGGCAAAAAATGCACCTGTGGTCCCAGCTACTCAGGGGGCTGAGGTAGGAGAATCTCTTGAACCTGGGAGGTGGAGGTTGCAGTGAGCCGAAATTCCATCTCTGCGCTCCAGCCTCGCCACAGAGTGAGACTCTGCCTCAAAAAAAAAAAAAAAAAATCACATCAATTTTAATTCTTCTTTTGCTGGCTAATGTAAAAAAAATAATAACAAAGAATTACTTTGCATTTTGGTTTCAAAAATATTCCCTCTGTAGGCAAGAAATGGTGGTCAGAGGCAGGTGGTTTTTCCAGAGCCATATTCAGAAGGTTTTCAGCAAATTTCGATGCAAGTCTCCTATGTGGGTACAAGTTCATGGGTTCTCAAAATTAGCTTCTGAGCTGTTCTTTCATACTGTAGGAAGTAAATTGACTGTCCGTGAGATTAATGCCCGGAGAATTGGAAATGTGTTATGGAATTCTTCCTGTCTGATTTTAAATCCTATCTACTCAACTGGTGTATTTATATTTATTAGGGTTTAGTCACATCTATCTCAGGAGGGCCCTGTGGTGTTGGCTTCTGCAGATGAGTGGAAGCAGAACCCTGGCACACACCACACATGAATTAAGACCATCTATCCAGCCTCTTTCAAAGCTTTCAGGTTCACTCACATTTCTCTCCCGCCATCCATTCTCCATGAAGCAGGTGGAGAACTCTTTCAGAACATAGATTATACCATGTCACTTCCCTGCCAAATCTCTCACCACTGGAGGCTCAGAGGAATGTCTGAGCCCCTCTTAGTGATCCACAAAACCCCACAAGACCCTCCCTGCCTCCTGCCTACCACTGTCTCCACCACTTGGCTACACTGGCTTACTCCTGACCAGGACACCCTATGCCACTGTAGACAGCATGGTCAGAAAAGAGTTCACCAAGGAGGTGACATGTGAGCTCAGACAGACCTGAGGGAGAAGAAGATAAAGATGAGAGATGAGCAGATGTCCTGAGGGAGGAGGAGTGGAAGCGACTGAGCCTGCATGCTCACGTCCACCGCACTGTAAGATTGTTCTGTTTCCTGTCCTCCAGAACACTCCTTACAATCTGAAATAATACTCAGGATGTATTTAGTTGCTTTCTGTCTCACTCACTAACATGTAGGTTTCCTGAGCAGAGAGACCTTGCTGGCTGTTGCTGCAGGACTTAGAAATCAGCACGACACAGCCTAGGTGCTCAGGCAGGTTTGTGGAGTGAATGAGGGATGTACAGGCCACTCATCAGCCACTACCCCCAAAGAGACTGCCCTGTGTGTTCACCAGCCCCGTGGGGTCCTTTAGCCCAGAAGCACCCTCTGTGTCATCTTTTTCATCATTTGCAAAGCCAAGCTCATGCTTTGATTCCAACACAGCCTCCCCTCTTCCCCAAACTGGCTGGCTCATTTTACACTCCTGCAGCAACAGATGGGCACCTCTGCTACCAGCTCTTGGCTATGGAACTGGCTTGCTGAATTTGAATCCTAGTTCTGTCACTTTGTAACCCTTCCATGGAGAGCTAAAAACTTGGGGGCACCATGCATGGTGATGTGGATGGTGACACCCAGGTAGTCTGTAGGTCTCTAGGGAGCCTGGCTACCTGTTCAGGTGGCAGGGCTGCTAGGGGTTGCTCTATGGGAAGGGGCTACATGACAGGAGTGTGTTGTAGCTGAGGATGATGAGTGTCCCTGTAAGCAGGTGTGGACCATGCTTAGTGCAACCATGTACTTTATTATGCAAACAGGGACGCTTTTATGAATAAGGAGTTGCTATTAATAATTATCCCACAACTGCTCTGGGCAAACAGGGGCCTGTGGTCATCTGCCCATGCAGAATGGAAAGCCATCCTGGAACCTTTTTGAGAGCTGTCCAGAGGGGGCCTTGCTGGGAACAATGTCACCCCAACACTGAGTGTACTGGGGCAGCCAGCAGGATGAATAGAAGCTGGATGGGAGCTCAGGAAAAGTCAGCAGAAGCAACTGTGCCTGGGGCAGGATGTGATTCTCTTGGTTGGCACAGGTCTCATTAATTAATGCAGCAGCTTTCAGGGACTTCTGCTCATTTTAACAGGAGGCCCTTGACCTGTATTCCTTGGAGAGGGAGAGAAGTCTATAGCCCTTCCACATTTTGGTGTTTAAATGGTCCAAGCATTTCACATTACAATCTTTTGTGACTAATTCCCTGTGTATGTTCTTCTAGGTGTTGGCTGTCACCTGGTTAAGTGGCTCAAAAGCTGCTGGCAGAAAATACATAATTCCGACAGATGCATGGTGTCGAGCCCGCAGCGAAATGTGTTAGAGCAACGGTACCAAGCGCAGTTTATGACTCATTCATACAAGGTGCTGCAGCTTGCTGGCAAATTTGCATTTATAAGTGGATATTAGAGCAAAACAGAAATACCTAATAGCTAAGCAGTCTTCTAAATTCACCTCAAGGAGATAGCCCCTGAGGGCATCAGGTGTTCTAAATGGAAGAGATTAGGCAGTTTGATTGATTGGACGAGAAGTCTCGGTTTAGGTGACTGCTCGGAGGATTCTTTCGGACAATTTTACTTGAGCAAAACCACGGTCAGGGCCGGGGCAAATACTTGAAGTAAGTTTTGGAATTTGATTTAAAGAGAGTGTACATTAATTATATTAATGTGAATTTTAGTCAATATTTGGGTGGCTCTATTTAGTTTGGTGACTCTTACTAGATTGGAACGGCTGATATCTGACCTATATGATCTGATCATGTGACCTATACAATTACAATGTCATACAGCTAAGCATGATAGATGGCTGTAATTTGTGGTCAATACGCTTCCTGGGGTGACTTTGTGATAAAAAAAATGGTGACTGTTATAAATTTTAGGTCATTTTTATATAGTGATCTCTCTTACTTTGTATTAAATTAGAGTTAGTAAATTAGAGTTAAACTTTAATTCCTTCACAGGCCAAAATTACTACGGTTCTCCATGCAAAGAGAATAATCTCTCATGAAAATCTTCCTTTTAACTCCTCAATCAATGACTATTTTTTGCTAAAGCCTAAAATAGAGTGAAATGTTTTCACTCACTCAGCTCTTGCTCTTTTTTCTCCAATTCACTCCTCCCAGGCTTCTTCCACCCTGGAGACTTGACTACCAGATAAAACTTTCCGAAATCCAATGTATGCAATGTAACCCTGCCCGACTCCACCCACCCCCTCCTCCCCTCACCCTTCCAGTGCCACCCCCAAGGAATGGCCATGCCCTGACCATTTTGACTATGGGCTTTGCAGACCTGACCTCATTTGGTCCTTATGGAAGTCAGGGAGGGTGTCGCTGCTATTACTATCTCCATTTGGCTAGTGTGGAAACTGAGGCACATAGCGAGCGGATCCTGCTTGGCGTCACACAATTACTCAGTGGCAGAGGAAGAAGACATCTCACTCTGGTGTATCTGATCCCAACCCCTGGTCTCATCTTCTGTGCGGAGCCATTTCTTCTTTCTGCATGCCCCATCGCAGGGGTCGGTGTACATCTTCCTTGAAGGGTGAAGTGGAGCCTACAAGAAAATAAAGGTGTGGGGTCTGTTCCCCAGGGTCCTTCAGGCAGATTCGAGCCAGGAGAGACCCAGAAAGTAATGCTTAAACAGCACAGAGGTGAGATGACTGCAGAGGACTTGCATGTATGAACCAGAATAATTTTTATTTTTCAGAAGGCTGCACTATTTCTGATAATGGAAGTTAATGCATATAATTTAAAGAACCCAGGCTGGGTGCGGTGGCTCATGCCTGTAATCCCAGCACTCTGGGAGGCCAAGGTGGGTGGATCACTTGAGGTCAGGAATTCGAGACCAGTCTGGCCAACATGGTGAAACCCCGTCTCTACTAAAAATACAAAAATTATTTGGGTGTGATGGCACATGCCTGTAATCCCAGCTCCTCAGGAGGCTGAGGCAAGAGAATCACTTGAATCTGGGAGGTGGAGGTTGCAGTGAGCTGAGATCACACCACTGGACTCCAGCCTGGGCAACAGAGGGAGACTCTGTCTAAAAAAAAAAAAAAAAAAAAAAAAGAAAGAAAGAAAAAGAAAGAGAAAAAAAAGAACCTGGAAGTTTGTTATAACACAGGTTTTTGTAAACTACTTTTTGTCATTAACTCAACATATGGTTTGCCATTGATATCTTGATTTCTAAAAATACTGGTGGTTTAATGTATTGAATAAAGTACATTCAATTCTGTATTCTAGAATATGGTTTGTGCATAAACTCTGGAAGTTATTGCTACGTAGTGGGTCCAGTGAGCTATCCCAAAGACTTAGCAGGTCTCATCTGGTATTTTAAGTGTATGACATCTTGTAATTGCTCAGTAAATAGCTGTGAAAAGAATGTGCTCAACAATATTTGCTGAGTATAGCGAATTGCTCTAGGAGCTGAGGGTGCAGCTGTGAAAACAAAAGTTCCTCCTCTAGGGAGTTTAGATTGTAATGATGAGGAATAAATGCAATAAGCAAATTAACACATTAAAATAAAATAGGTGGTAGTAAATGCTATGAAGAGAAATGAAACGTTCTTCACACCAAGTTGGGGAAGGTAACCACTCACAGAGATAGGCCTGAATGAAGTCAGTGAAATAAAAGTTTTCTCCCCAGAAATAAGAGGGAGAGAGGAAAAGGGAGAGGGAGAGAGGTGGAGAGGGTGGGGGAGAGAGAAAGAGAGGGAGAGAATTTATTAGTGAGTAGACATTACTTACTAATTGTCATACATGTAAAGGTATCTTGAATGTGTGTACAAAGTCTGGACAGAATTTCACACTTTATATAATAAAGTGGAAGAGAAGACAATGAAAAATTCTGTTCTTTTTAAGAGATAAACAGGGGTACCCTGGGATTGTTTCTGGTATTCCTTGTGGGAGACACCTGAGCCAATTCCAGAGGCGCAGCATGTCCACAGCTCCAAGGTTGGAAGGCCCGATCCTTGGGTTGTGAAATCAAAAGACCTGGTGCCTCCCAGACTGAGAATGTTTCAAGGAGATGCCCTCGAGAGGGTAGGAAGGCAGCCCTTTCCTCATTAAAGATAATTTCATCATTTTATTTTTATATAGGAAGAGGGAGCAACGGCCTCTGCACAGGTTGAGAGGTGGAAGTGCATTTTGTGTGTCTGAAAAACCTCAGGGAGGCCAGAAGGAAGGCAGGGGAGGGAGGGAAGAAGGAGAGAAGAGCGGTACAGAAGGAGGGGGGCAGAGACAAAGGGGTGGGGGGAGGGATTTAGGAGAGAAAAAGAGAGAAAAGAAGAGAGAAAGAGAGGGAGAAGAGATGAATGGATGGATTGAGGAGGATGAAGAAGGAAGGAAAAGGGAGAGGAGAAGGGAGGGAGAGGAGAAGGGACAGAGGAAGATATGGAGCAGAAGAGAGGAAGAAGAGAAGAGAGAAGAAGAGAGGAGGCAAGGAGGAAATGGAAGAAGGAATGGAGAGAGGAAATGACCGAGGGAGGGAGAGAGAAGGGAAGGGAAGCAGGGAGGGAGAGTGTCTGTTCCTTTTTAATCCTGAGCAGTAGTCCATGCTGTGGATGTGTTGTGGTTTGTTTAACCATTTTTCCATTGAAGGACATCTGATCTATTTCCAGGTTTTGGCAATTATCAACAAAGCTGCTGATATTGTTTGGATGTCTGCTCCAATTCTCATATTAAAATGTAACCCCCAGTGTTGGAGGTGGGACCTGGCGGGAGGTGATTGGGTCACGGGGGTGGGTTTCTCATGCGTGGTTTAGCCCAACCTCTTGGTGCTATCCTCAGGAGAGTGAGCAAGTTCTTGGAGACCTGGTTGTTGACTCGTGTGAAGCACTCCCCTCTCCTGCTCCGTTGCTCCTGCTCTCAACCCACAGAACCATGAGCCAATAAAGCCTCTTTTCTGTAGACATTGCTTAGTTTCAGGTATTTCTTTATAAGCAGTGCAAGAACAGACCAACACAGTTGCTATGAAAATTTATACACAGGTTTCTGTGTGAACCTGTTTTTATCTCTCTGGAATAAATACCCAGGGGTGCAATTACCGAGTCACATGGTAAGTACATACGTTAGTCATTTCTAATTTTACACCAATGTATTTTATAATTGTATTTTTTGTACATATATTTTAGTCACAAATCAGCCTGAAATAGTGTATTTGAATTTTGTCTTTTTACTGATACTTAATATTTTGTAAGTAATGCTTGATGGAAACTCTGCCAGGTTGCTGCAATTGACTTTAAACACTTCTGAACATAATTTTCCTCCCACAGTTAGAGAAAAATAATTTTCAAAAAATTTTGTTTGGCCAGACATAGTTGCACATGCCTGTAATCCCAGCACTTTGGGCATCTAAGGCAGGTGCATCACTTGAGCTCAGGAATTCAAGACTAGCTTGGCTAACGTGGCGAAACCCAGTCTCTACTAAAAATACAAAAATTAGGCAGGTGTGGTGGCAGGCACCTGTAACCCCAGCTACTCAGGAGGCTGAGGCATGACAATTGCTTGAACCTGGGAGGTGGAGGTTGCAGTGAGCGGAAATCGCACCACTGCACTCCAGTGTGGGTGACGGAGCGAGACTCTGTCAAAAAAAAAATGTGTGTACCTATTCATGTGCAAATACACAAATATACACACATGACATGGTTGTTGACCAAATTATGTATGCATGTTTTTAACAGGTGATAGCAGATGTTGCCAATCATAGTGTCCATTTGTATGCCTTCAATGATGTCACAAAAGGCGTCCCAGTGAGGAAATGCACCCTGGGTAGTGGAGTTTCTGTGTCTTGGCTAAAGTTTTTGAAGACTTCCAGCAGGGTGCAGTTTTCCCTGAGACTTGTCATAAGCACATCATGAGCATAGTGCCTCGGTTCTTTGGAGTGGCTCTTCTCTCTGAAACCTAGGGCTGCAAATTTTCTTGACACATGTACTTTTTAACTTGCATTTACTCAGATGGCTGTGTTGGCAGGCTTTACTCAATAATTTCATATATATATTTGCTAAGTATCTGCTCTGTCTTGTATGTTATCTACCTACTTTTTCTTATTTAAGGTATAAAACTTGGGAAAACAGGAAACGTGGGGAAAAATAACACGGTGATGAGTTCACAGAAGTGCTCCTCCTTCTGCTCCCTCCTGGGCTCACCGCATAGGGCTTCTCTCTCAAATCCGGATGTTGTCTGAAGGTTCATGTTGTCATGGGGATCCAGAGAGAGAAGACAGTAAATTCTTGACTTTTACTGTCAACAATTATAATGCACCTAAGTATAAAATAGGAAAGTTCCAGAGGATATGTGGCCTGGACCTGTTTCGAGTTTTCATTTCCTCAGATTGGATTTTTAAAGATCTAGTTTTATGGACTGACAGAAGGGCAGTTGCAAGGCATTGTATGGATAGGAGACACATTTATTTTGAAAGACCCGGAAGGTCTGCCAAGGTATGTGCCATCCACTGTCAGTTTCAAAGATGTGCAGAAGCTAACTCAGTATCTGACAACTTCCCCTTCTTCATTCCAGTGGACACCTGGATCACCTATTACCAAGAATCTACTTTAGCTGTTTGTTTTTATGCCATCTAGTAGAACTGCCTGTCACAGAGATCAATGCACTGACTGTAAGTGATTCTCAATTGCAGAGCATACAGCATCCCTAAGGAGCATTTGTAAGTGTGGGGGGGCATTTCTAGTTGTCACAATGGATGGAGGGTGTCATGGCATCTACTCTTTGTGGAACCAAGGGATGTTAAATCCCCTAGAATATGTTGCACTTTTCCATAATATAAAGAACCATCCATCCAAGATGTCATTAATGCTCCCATGGGGCAACCACGTGGATTGACATCTGTTTGTTTCTCAGCTTTGTGCTCCACAAGCATCTGACCAGTTACTTTCAGGTCATCCACTCCCTCTCTGTTTAATGGCCCTTATATGCAAAGCTGCCTTTGCTAGAATGTAGAGTAGAGCCTTCTTCAGAGAGTTTGAGTAATTGATCAAGATCACATAATTAGTGAGTTTCACGATTCCTCAACTTTGGGGTTAAATAGTTGCCCATCATCTATTTTACTTCTGTAATTCAAAGCTTGTTTTCTTCAGTGGTTGATTCTATGCTTTGCAATAAGTGCAATTCATTAGTACATGGCCTCATAGATAGAACTTACATTCCCTTTGCATAATGCTAAATTACATGTTATTCATTTCTATTTTTTTTTTTTACAAAATTCTAATTGTGATGTGGGATGATTAAACATGAAATATGCCTCTACTTGTACTCTGGAAATAGATCCAAGGTGTATTTTTTGTCACATGTTCTATGTGTGGCCAAATAATATTAACTATAAGATAGCCAGATAAACCTGGCATCCAATTGTCTATGATGTGGGTTGTATAAACGTTTATACTAAGTGTTAATTCATTTGATCATTGTTATTATGGTCCCTTGTCATTCTGTTTTCATGCTGCTAATAAAGACATATCTGAGATGGGAATTTATGCAGGAAAGAGGTTTAATGGACTCACAGTTCCACATGGCTGGGGAGGCCTCACAATCATGGTGGAAGGCAAGGAGGAGCAAGTCATGCCTTACATGGATGGCAGCAGGCAAACGGAGAGCTTGTGCAGGGCAACTCCACCTTATAAAACCATCAGATCAGATCTCATGAGACTTCTTCACTATCATGAGAATAGCACGGGAAAGGCCCACCCCCACGATTCAATCCCCTCCCACCAAGTCCCTCCTACATGTGAGAAGTGTGGGAGCTGCAATTCAAGATGAGATTTGGAAGGGGACACAGTCAAACCATATCAGATCCTAATTATTTCTGTGGCTAAGTAGATAAAGCCCTGACCAGCAATGGAGAGACAGCATCAAATCACACTTCTGAGTGCTGTTGCCTTGGGGCAGGCACTTAACCTGTCTACCCTCATTTTGCCCATTTACAGAATGGGAGCATACTGCAAGTGTTAGCCAAGTGGTGACCAACATCCCATTTCCCTACAGACTAGAGAAGAGGCACTGCCCTCCCAAATTAAAATGGAAATTATTAACACAATCATGGTCATTTCTTAAAATACCTTATGGACTTGCACTGGAGAACTTAGTACCTTTCAGAAACTTCAGTTGGATGACTGAGAGTTTTCTTACTTTCAACTCACAAAATAGTCAAAATAGCACAGACTTCAAATCCCCAGGGTCTGAGGCTCCATGGTACCATCACCGAGGATGGAGGTGGCCCAGGCTGTGCCAGATTCCAGCTGAATCCAGGGATCTCACATTCAGGAATCTAGCAGGATGAGTCAAGGTTTTATTGGTACTCTTGAAGTTGGATAAAAGCAATGCTATTTGCTTTTCAAAATACAGACATCTAAAGCTGTAGTGATTCTCATTCCAGCACAATGCATTGCTAGTAGTGGCTTTCAGTGTGATACAGTTTGGTGATTAAGATTTGGAATTGGAATATCCATTCACCCAATGTAATATATTAGAGTCCTTAGAGCATAACATTAGATGGTTCTAGTCATAAATCTTAACCATAAATCAGGCGATTTGGTGTTATTGGATAATTGTATAATAATCAGTGTGAGTTGTGCTACCTTGTTTGACCCATCACCTGTTGTCCTTATTTCCCTTTATTTCACAGATGTTTCTAGACTCCCCTTATTAGAGCTGCTGAGCCTTTAGTATCATGTATATGTGTTTACTAATAAACATGTACAAATATTTATCCTCTGCAGAGTCTCCATTATTTTAAAATACTTATTCTATGTCTTAAGACAGAAAATTCAGATATCACTGTTTCCCGTCTAATTGTTAGAGAGAATCTTAAACAACATAGTTTGTTTATCAGAGCCAAGTTTGAATAATCTCTGATGTCCCGCCAACCCTTTTCTATCTCCAAAATTCAGAGGAAATACTGGTGTCTTCATTTTATTTTTTCATCACCACCAAACTGTGTTGAGACCATCAAGTTTAATTTTTCCTATCTGGATTCTAGAAGAGTCCAGCCTGTGCGCTGAGACCGTGCTCAATAACATTCCCAGGCTTCTGTGATCTCCCGTGTAGTGAGAGTCAGTAGGAGCCAGCCAGAGTGGACAGGAGGGCGGGGCCTGGGGAGCGCAGGAGCTACAGGCATTCCCTGTAGCATGTGTCACAGGTATAATTCATGGATCATCCCTACTGAATTGTTAACTCCGAGGGCAAGGACTGAATTTTTTTTCTTTATTTTCATGCTCTCATAGCACAGACCAGTGTCTGGAACATCAGAGGCATCAGCAATATTTGTTGGAGGAATAAACGAATGGATGAATACCCGTAGATTTAGTCAAATAGATTATCTTGAAAGCCAGTAAATGCAAACTCCATTACTTTTCCGTGATGACGTAGCTCTGGTCCTGTGTATGGGCTATCATATTAGGGTCATTATTTAATATCAGAAATCAGTCTGGATACTAAGGCTCCATCCTCTCTCGTTTAGGCAAGTCAGCGTGGTGTCTGTTCCCAGGCTGTGTCCATGTCAGGCATCATTGAGGTAGAAGATCACCACGACATGTTTTCATGACAGGATATAGCAATGAAACCGGCTAAAACCAGCTTGGACTAGGAATGATAATACATTTGCATACTCTAGGACACTCCCACCGGCACCATGACAGTTTACAGATGCATTGGCATTCCCCAGATGTTACCTTATATGGTTCTGGAAATTCCCCGCCCCCTTCCTAGAAAGTTTGTGAATAACCTGCCCCTTATTTAGCATATAATTAGGAGTAGGTATAAACATAGCTAGCCAGCAGTCCCTGAGTGCTTCTCTGCCTATGGGATATCCCTGCTCTGTCTATGCAGCAGCCACTTTCCCCGCCTCTGGCAGGCAAGGGGTCTTTGTTTCCATTTTCCCGCCTCCGGCTCTTGGACGTGGGGGCTTTATGACTCAGGGCTGTGAAACTGAGGGTTGTGGAACGGTAGCCAATCTGGCAAAGGATTCAGAGATCAATTAACCCAGAGGAAGTTTGAAAGAACCCCTCTTATTAGATGAGAATATGAATGGGGCGGGAATAACTCAGGGACAAAAGCTCTAGCTGTCCCAGCCTGGGCGGCTCCCTCTCTCAGGGTCCCCTTGCACAGCGGTGTGGAAGTTGTCCTTCACTCTGCCTAATAAATTGCACTATTGCACACTCTCTGGGTCCACGAGTTCTGTTTGAGCTGTAACACTCACCGCAACACCAAGGCCCCTGTTTCCATTCTTCGGGGTTAGGAAGACCAAGAGCCTAAGTTCCCTTTGCAGCTGCTCTGCTTCTGCGGTGGTCTAGGGGTTAGGACCCCTGGTTTTCACCCAGGCGGCCCAGATTCAACTCCTGGTGTGGGAACCAGGGAATCTGGCTGCCGCAACTCCGGTTACACTTTCACTGTTGGCTTGCTCTTGAATTCTTTCCTGAGCAAACCCAAGAACCCTAATTTTTCCTGAGGTGAGCCCTAATTTGGGGGTTGGCCTGAATCATCAGTAATCAATCACAGCATTCTGATGGAGTGCGACCAGGTCTCGGAATCCCTGTGAACATCTGAGCCCATGTTGACGCAACCAATTTATCAGAGTTAACAGATCAGCTGGACACCCTCTCTAGAGGCAAGAGCCAGAGAGCGAATTTGGGGAAGGTGAGTAGTAGGCAAATCAGCAGAAGAAGGGAGGGTTCTGGGGCTTCTTCATTGTGCTTCAAATCTCCAAAGTTGGGATCATTCTGCAAGATGATTTCTTCGTTGCTCAAAATCACTTTGCATTTCCCTGGGTATAATCACACTCCTGGGTCTGGCAAACAAGCAGGTGATACAACATTGTCAACTAAATACTGTTTCTATTACTAGAATGGAGAAGAAAACACTTTACCTCCTATATTACCTTTTTATTGACTCAAATAAAAACCATCCAGAAAACAATTGCCCTCCATTAAACATAAGTATTCAGTACACATAAAATGAGCAAGGCATTATGATGTGTTATGTTAATAGAGGCAACCAAAAGTGAAAAGGAGGAAATAAATAACCAAGCACAAGTGTTATTATGAGAACAAATTGATGAAGAGCAGAAGTGAGTGGCACAAGTTACATAAGAAACACTTCACAGAACAGGATTCCTGGAAGAGGTCATGGGTGGCAGAGTCCCATACAGTCACTCTGTCTTTGGGTGGAGAATTGCATCTTGCAACATTGTACCTCCACAGCTGACCTTTAAAGACAAAGATGGTTAGGTGTGCCCTCTGCAGGGAATAAATCGCATAGTCATCTTGTCTCTTCTTCCATAAAACAAAATAATACAATGGGGGTTTTGCTGTAGCAGAGTGTATGGTGCCATGCTCAGATCTTGAGCAAGATGAGTCAAAGATGTAATTCCCGCTTGCTTTGATATGGACACATTTCAAAACGCTAGCAAAATACATGTTTCAGTGGATGCTGGTTTGCTGTAGTTTGGGTTTTAGCAGGGATGGATACTATCATTTGATATTATTGGAATATTCCTTACCAATGTGATGTATCCAATACCAGGTCCTGTGCTTTGAAGCACATTTATCAACTTTCAACAGGGAGTCCTGTTCTGTTTATCCCTGCACTGAGAGTACAATATTACTGAATTTATACCGCTTTGTTTAAACCAATTTACTACTTATTTTTATTTCTTTCACAGAAGATACTGAACAGTTTTTACTAGAGTCAGTATATTATTTTTTCCATATGCATGTGAGCCATAATATTTGCAAATTCTCTTTCTAGATTGGGTCCCCTTTTTGCAAAGTACATATTTTTTCTGAAGCAAGAAGATTCGTATACAGTTGACCTTTGAACAACGCAGGTTTGAACTACATGAGTCCACTTATATGTGGATTTTCTTCCATCTCTGCCACTCCGAGACAGCAAGAGCAACCCCTCCTCTTCCTCCCCAGTCTACTCAATGTGAAGACCTTGATAATGATTCACTTCCATTTAATGAATATAAAAATATATTATTTATCTTTTTTATAATTTTCTTAAGAACACTTTTTTCTCAAGTTTAGTTTTTCTTAAGAATACAGTGTATAATACATATAACATACAAAACATGTGTTAATTTACTGCTTATGTTATAGGTAAGGCTTCTGGTCAACAGTAGGCTATTGGTAAGTAAGTTTTTGGGAATTTTTTTACTGTGCTGGGGGTCAGCGCCACTGCAAAGTTCAAGAGTCAACTGTATGTATATGCATATTCATTTATACCTATGTGTGTAATATGGAGACACACGTGCACATATATACTTTTCCTAATGGAAATTTTTTAATTTAAGGAAACTGATTTTTCAAGAAGGGCCAAAGGCAACTCAGCTTATTTTGTTTCCTGGGAACAACTTTGAACAATCTCTGATTCTTAACCTTATCTTTTTCTATTTACTCAATGCAGGAAAAATGCAGGAAAAGATGAATATTTTAATTTGGTTTGCCATCTTCAATCTGGGTTGTCACAGTCATATTTAATATTTTCTATCTGGATCCTAGAGGAGTCTGGTTAGATAAGATTCTGGCAGTGCCTCTTTTAGGTGTCAATGATGATAAATATGGCAAAAGAGTCTCGGGTCTTTGAAGAGAAGGCCAAAACTGGACCCCAGAGAGAGTGGATTTGGGAGTGCAGGAGCTACAGCTGTTATCCTACATGATCAAATGATTTCCAGAGGACTCCTTTCTCCCAGCTTGCCCTAGGATTCTTTGAAGAATATCCAGATTCAAAGTGAAAAAATTATCTTGCTTTGTTTATATTTAATGATTCCTTTAGACCTTGACTATCCTTTCCATTCTAATAATGGCATACATTTATGCAGAACTCGCTGTGTTCCAGAAACTAAGCACTGAGAAGTTATTTAATTTTTCACTACAGCCTATGAGACACTGATACTAGCCTTGTTCTCTAGGAGTAATTAGTAACCAAGGCACAGAGAGGTTAAATAACTGATATTGTTCGGCTGTGTCCCTACCCAAATCTCACCTTGAATTATAGTTCCCACAATTCCCACATGTGGGAGGGACCTAGTGGGAAGTAACTGAATCATGGGGGTGGTTCTTCCATGCTATTTTCATGATAGTGAATGAGTTCTCATGAGATCTGATGGTTTTATAAGCATTGGCATTTCCTCTGCTGGCACGCATTCTCTCTCCTGCTGCCCTGTGAAGAGGTGACTTCCACATTGATTGTAAGTTTCCTGAGGCTTCCCTAGGCATGCAGAATTGTGATTTGATAAAATCTTTCTTCTTTATAAATTTCAGTCTCAGGTATTCCCTTATAGCAATGTGAAAATGAACAAATATAGTAACTTTCCCAGGTTCTCATAGTACACAAGAGGCAAAGTCAGGCTCAGAGACCAGGGCTGTATTGCTGACATCCCCAGCCCTGATGCTGCTTCAGGAACTATTACCACTTCCGTATCTGCCCCTTGAATGTGGCTGCCCCACTGCCATTTTGGAGTCCCTTCATTATGTCTGCAGCTTCTGGCTGAAAGCTCACAGGGGCACATCTGGCAAGGAGTCCAGCTCTGGGACCTGTGCCCTGGTTTGAGGATAGCTGGCAGAGCTAGGTCCTCTAATGTGAGAGGCAGCATGCCCCGCCTAAATCAGAGATCTTCCTAAATACAGCAAAGGGGAAGGGCCCTAAAAACACAGACGTCCCTGGCACTATGATGATATGCCATGATATTTTTCATGTAATGAAAGAGGTTGACTTTAACACCCTCTTAGCATTTTTCAACAGGACAGTCATGATAACACCAACACTTAGCACTGGTTATGTGTCACTCCTCTTTTAAAGGTGGTGAGCCTGTGAGCTGGTTGTTGCTGCTGTGGTGCTCATCTTACCAATGAGAAGCTAGGTATTATGTTCCCAACTCGCAGGTAGAATGTAATTGATATGGTTTGGCTGCATCCCCACCCAAATCTCACCTTGAATTGTAATAATCTCCATGTGACAAATGCGGGGCCAGGTGGAGAAAACTGAATAATGGGAGTGGTTCCCCCATACTGTTCTTGCGGTAATGAATAAGTCTCATGAGATCTGATGGTTTTATAAATGAGAGTTCCCTTGCACACACTCTCTTGTCTGCTGCCATGTGAGACATGACTTTGGTCCTTTTTTGCATTCCACCATGATTGTTAGGCCTTCCCAGCCATGTGAACTGTGAATCAATTGAGCCTCTTTCTTTGTAAAAGAATACTCAGTCTCAGGTATGTCTTTATTAGCAAAATGAGAACAGACTAATACAGTAACAGCGTCAGGATTCTAACCAAGAACCTCTAGCCTCAGAGGCCAGGTTCCAATCCCTGAGCCATAAAGAGGCTCCCTGGCATCCATTCCACCTTTGCTTGCCTTAAAGATGTAGTCTCACCATAGGCTGCTCCCACAGACAGACATAAAGGGCATTTTTCTCTTTCAGCTCCCCCATTACAGTCTCCAGAAATTTCCCTTTGATGTACTATGTCAATATGTTATTAATTTCATCAATTACATGGAGTGCATTATGTCTCCCTAGTCATAAAGAGCCAAATTGCAGCCATCGGCTGTTCATTAAAGATTCCCTAATGAAGTTTATCAGCACGCTTACATACTAATACCTAGGATGAAAATGCATCATAAATTTAACAAAAATGGTGAGGAATAGGTTACCTTCACATAAAAATCAGATTGAACTGTAGGATAGAGAGTAAATGGACTTAGTTTGTCAGGTTAAAAAAGAATCTATGTTGTAAGAAAAGGGTTTGGCATAAACATTAATGTTGATTTAGAGCACCCAGAAAGTCTTATTTTTTGTGTGTGCACTTTCCACAGTTGTAATCAATGGATATTGTGTCATCTTCTGTGGTAGGTTGAATGTTCACTGTATGGGTGCCCCAAAGATGTCTACGTCCTAATCTCTGCAACCTGTCAAAATGTGACCTTACATCACAAGGTCACATTTTGCAGCTCTGTCTCTAGTTCTTATGTGCCACCCTCTTTTACTTATAAGAGCCCTATGATTATATTAGACTTACCAGATAATACAGAACAATCATCCCATCTCAAGATCCTTAGTTTAATCACATTTGCAAAGACCCTCCTGTAATGTAGGGTCACATTTTGACAGGTTGCAGAGATTAGGATGTAGACATCTTTGGGGCATCCATTTTTTTTAGTTATTTTAAAATATATAATAAATTACTGTTAACTATTGTCATCCTATTTTGCTACTGCATGCTGGATCTTATTCATTTCATTTAACTTTATTTTTGTACCCATTGACCATCCCCAATATCTCCCCTCTTCCCTGATACACTTCCCACCTTCTGATAGTCACCATTCTACTCTCCATAGGTACTTTTCTTATGCTGCAGATCCCCACAGGTGGAGGAATTTCGGCAAATGTTGTTTCTATTTGCCCCAAATAACTCTGCATTTCCAGAGTGTAATCACATCCCTCAAGTTTAACAAGTTAGGGGCAAGGAATGTCCCTAACCAATGATTATCATTCTCAGCAAACTGACACAAGAACAGAAAAGCAAACACCGCATGTTCTCACTCATAAGCGGGTGTTGAACAATGAGAACACATGGACACAGGGCCTGTTGGGCGATGGGTGGCTACGGGAGGGATAGCAGGGGGTGGGGGTTGGGGGAGGATAACATTAGGAGAAATACCTAACACAGATGATGGGAGGATGGATGCAGAAGATCACATGGCATGTGTATACCTATGTAACAATTCTGCACGATCTGCACATGTACCCCAGAACTTATAGTATAATAGAGAAATAAAATAAAAAACCAATTATAGGTGTTTCTTTCCTCTAGAGAGTAGAGCACCATTTATTTTCTTCTAGATTAACACTTTATAAATTCAAACAAAGACCAGCCCAGAAAACAGAAGTTCACTTTAAATGTAAGTTGCAGTGCACATAGAATGAGCAAGGCATTAAAATGTAGCATAGTGATCAAAGCAATCAAAAATACAAAACTGGAAATAAATACAGGAGCAGCTGTCATGTGGACAAACTCCCAGGCAGCAGAAGCAATAGGTTGAAGAGAAACAGGGAACACTGAACCAAGCTAGAACAAACCTGAAGGAGACTATGGGCCTCAAGGCAAAACGCACCTGCTCTGCTTGGGATGAGTCCTCAGAATCAATCGCCTTTTGCAAAATGCACTTTTATAAATTATCTTTAAAGAAAAGGCTTGTTAGGGATGTGTTCTGTTATGAATACATCTTTAGCTGTCATTTTCATTTTTATTTTTCATTTTCCTAAAACTAAAGGAGACAGCAGAAGTCTGGTCCAACCTAATAGAAGTGCTTTTTGCTCTCACCAGAATCATTTATAAGGAGAGGGACCCTGAGTATGATCTGCAGTCTTGAATCCACTCTCAGTCTCTGTAGTGTGTGAAAGTTGATCATAAAAATTGGATCATTCTTGTCATGCTCAACTAAAATAGAATCGAAAAGCTAGGGTGAAAAAGCACTCAGGATACAAAACATTTGCTCTGAGAATATAATTCTCTGTAAGCCTGACTGCTAAAACTGCTTGTTGTAATCTCAAATGTTTCGTCTATAGCTTCTGAGATAACCTGCTGCAACTTCAGGACTAATTTTGCCTACCACCTTTGCTAACCAATTGGAGATCAGTTTCCCAAATGCTTATTAGCTGATATTGGGTTGGCTCTGTGTTCTGAACCAACTCTCACGTTGAATTGTAATCCTCATTTTTAGAGGAGGGGCCTGATGGGAGGTAATTTGGTCATCGAGGTGAATTTCCACCCTTCCATTCTCATGATAATGAGTAAGTTCTCACAAGATCTTGTTGTTTAAAAGTGTGTAGCACTTTCTCCTTTGCTCTCTCTCTCCTTCTGGCCATGAGAAGACATGCCTGCTTTCCCTTTGCCCTTTGCCATGATTTTAAGTTTCCTGAGGCCTCCCAGCCATGTCTCCGGCAAAGCCTGTGGAACTGTGAACTAATTACGCCTCTTTTCTTCATAAATTACCCAGTCTCAGAGTGTTCTTTGTAGCAGTGTGAGAACGGACTCATACACTGGTGCCAACGAACTGTTTCTCAAAGAGCAACATGTAACATTTCTCTCTTTTTTTAAAAAAATCAAACCTGTAACCTTCTCTTTGCTCTTTGGACAAATGGAAGACCACACAGTCTGTGTGTATGCCCAGAATTGCAATTCTTTCTTCCACAATAAAACATTAAATTTAAAGATTCATCTCCACATTTGATTTTTGACTTCAACAAGCGGAAAAGTAGGGCATAAACTCCATGGACCAAGACAAACATCTGTGAATTCACCTGCCCTTCTTCTTACAGTTTCACTCACCTTGGGCCAGTGATGCTGTTCAGGAAAATAACAATTCTTGAAGTGATGTATTTGTAGTTTAATCTCCATTTCTATCACCTACTAAACTTTAGATTCTGTTTGTTTGTATATTTAGTCCTTTCTTTGCAACCAAGGGCTGAGCTAACAAGGAGTAGAAGATGAATGAGAAACTCACAGTAAAGGAGATCGTGCCCCCAGCACTCCGTGTCAATGGCCATCATTAGAACATGAGATAAAATCCAAGAAATCCAGTGTCTCTATGGTGACTTGGCTCTGCCTGGCTTTAACTCTGTCATGGCCTTCAACTTTGTTTAGTATTTATCTTTTTTTTTTTGATTCCCTTCTTGAAAATGCAATAGTATCTCAAATAGTTATTTTTTATGTGTGTGTGTGTGTGTGTGTGTGTGTGTGTGTGTGTGTGTATAATTTTGAGATGGAGTCTTGCTCTGTTGCCCAGGCTGGGAGTGTAGTGTCAGTTTCTTGGCTCACTGCAGCCTCCATCTCCCGGGTTCAAATGATTCTCCTGCTTCAGCCTCTGGAATAGCTGGGATTACAGGCACGTGCCACCACACCTGGCTAACTTTTTTTTTTTTTTTGTATTTTGTGTTTCCCTATGTTGGCCAGGCTGGTCTCAAATTCCTAGCCTCCAGTGATCCACCTCCCCTGGCCTCCCAAAGTGCTGAGATTACATGTGTGAGCCACCGTGCTCAGCCTATATATGTATGTTTTAAATGTTCTCCCTCAAAATGGTTATTTTTGGTGGTATCAGACTAATTGCCATCTTGGAAATGCTTGTTGATGTTTTATGACAGTGAACTCCTGTGGCCTGAGAAGGAAGAGCTCTGCTGGGATGTAGGATAGAGAAGATTCGGGTCAGGGAGTTGATACTCTTCTGTTTTCTAGTCCTGCTGTGGCTCAGGGTATCACAGCATGTCTCACCATCTAACAGGAGCCCCCACCACCATGTTGCAGCGGACAGTGGGGCTGACTCCTAACCAGTGCTCACCAGGGACTCCTTCTTATGGGTCCACAGCCTTGTACCAGGTTTGGGGTTTCCAGCCTGTGGGTTTTCTGTGAGTGCTAATCTGCAACCCAGGAGGCAACTGGGGAGAGAAGTTTCTGCTCAGATTAGTTTGTAGGGGAGGAGGATGAGTCAATCATAGTCTCTCATAAATGCTTCTAGGAGAGGAAATGTGTGCAGCCTCTTTTGATGTGGAAATGGTAAATATCCATTATAAGCTTTATGCATTTTGGAAAACATTTGAGCCAGAAATTTTACTTCTAGAAAATTATCCTGCAAGTAATTAGAAAAGTTATCAATCGTGATATCCAAAAGATACATATCACAGTAGTAGTAGTAATAGTGACGTGTGAAACAGCTTAAATGTCCAATGACAGTGAAATAGTTAAATATTGTCTAGCTCTACATGGAAACATAATGAAGACACTAGAAATAATGCTGAAAAACTATATTTAATGATATGGAGAAATGGCAACTACATATAGTTAAATTAGACTACAGTGTAATATGCATAGCATGCTTTATATATATATATATTTCAATAGGTTTTTGGAGAACAGGTGGTGTTTGGTTACATGCATAATTTCTTCAGTAGTGATTTCTGAGAAGATGATGCACCTGTCACCCAAGCAGTGTACACTATACCCAGTGTATAGTCTTTTATCTCTCACCTTTTCTCTCCCTTCCCCCCGAGGGCCCAAAGTCCACTTATCATTCTTATGCCTTTGCATCCTCATAGCTTAGCTCCCAACTTTAATATATTTTTGAATGAGATAGAGTCTTCTTTATACATCAGATTGTTTCATACTTTAAAATTGTACTAGAACAGCATAATGGTTTTAGAAAAAATAATGACTGAAGCTATATATAATTTCTTATTAAAGCACTTTTACTTTTTTATTCTTAAAAAACAAGATTCAAAAATAATTATAGACTTGCAGAAAGGTTTAAAGAAACATAGAGGGAGATCCTAGACAACCTTCACCCAGCCCGCCCTGATAATAGGATAATTGTACAACTATAATACAGCACCAAAATTAAAAAGCTGACATTGGTTCAATTCACAGTTTATTCAGATTTCACAAGTTATACACGCATTATTCAGGTGTGTGCATATGTGTGCCTGAAATTTTATCACATATATATGTTCGTATATCCACCACCACAATCGATCACAGTCTATAAATATACCATGCCACAAGGCGCCCTCCTGCCAGTCCTCAGGTCCTCCCTCTCGTATCCCTCCATCCCTTACCCCTGTCAATCCACTAATCTGTTCTCATCTTTATAATTATGTTATTTGACAAATATAGATGGAGTCATGCAGTATGTATCCTTTGAGACTGGCTTTTTCATTCAGAGTAATTTCCTTGATGTTCATCCAAGTTGTTGAATGTCTCAGTAATTTATTTCTTTTTATTTCTGAATTGTATTCTATAGTATGGCTGTGTGACAGATTGTTCAGTCACCCATTAAAGGACAGCTGGGTAGTTTTCAGTCTGGGGTTATGAATAAAGCTGCTATGAACACTAGTGTACAAGTTTCTGCATAGACATCAGTTTGCATTTCTTTGAAAAAAAGACAAGAATGCAATCACTGGGTTGTATTGTAGGTAAGTCTACATTTAATTTAAAGATGACCACAAAACAATTTTTCAGAGCAGCTGTCCCATTTTACATTCACAATAGCAACATATGAATGATCCAGTGATCCAGTTTCTCTACATCCTGATTAGATTGTGGTGTGCTTCTTTAATGCACATGTTTTCATAAGAAAAAAGAAAAGAAAGACTGAAACAATATTCACTAAAAGTGGTTGTAGGATTGATAGATTGCAAATCACTTTTCTTTTTTCCTCCATGAATTTTCTATTGTGAATATAGACGGCTTCTGTACTTGGAGGCAAAAAAATTATGGTTTTATTCAAGAAAGTATTGGGACATTATTGGCGTAGGGCCATGAACGAGATTAACCCTGGAAATCAAGGGTCTGTACAGATTGAAATGTGAATGTTACTGACAGTTTATGCAGCAGGGATCCTTCCCCAGATGATCTATTTGAAATAAATAATCTTGAATTTGATCTCTATTAATTATATTCATGTTTTACTGTTGCTTGGGTAAAAATAATTTTAACTTAACCAATATCTAACTATGTAATACACAGTAAAAGTTAGATTGACATGCCATGGCAATTATAAATGAGTAAAAATAAGAGATGATTTGAAAACCACAATTTTAGCTGGCAGAAGAAGGCAAAATCATCAGCTGGCGCATATTGGAGTTCAGCTTTCAGAAGGAATCTGTTCATGTTCATTCTGGAATTCAGGGACCATTCTGAATTTATTGTTCCTTCCAAAAACCAATTTAACCCAAAGGGACACATACAGAGATTATGTTTAATGCTGGTTTTGCTACCATAGCTTAATATTTTCATCTATTTTACCCAGAAACAAAGATTTATAAATTGCACTGTTCTTTATATTTTACTCTACCCAATGGAAGTAATTTCAAACTAAGTTGTTCGTTCTTAATTGTTAGAATATAATTAATTAGAACTGTGGACAGATCATATTTACAAATATGCAAATTTTCAGAACTCCTGAGAAGTTTGTGGCAGCTGGGTGTGACTTTATAAATGAAAGCCTGACCCCTTAAAATGTATGTCCAAGGCTCCCACTGTAAAAGAGAAAATCAAGCATCATCTGTGAATTTGAGATTCTCTTCCTGTTTTTCTGAGCCCCTAAAGTTTCTTCCTTCCTTATTCTGGAACCTCACAAATGCTGCCTGGACAAAGTCTTTGGGCTGGAGACTTCTGGCCAGAGACTTCTGGCCAGTAGCCTGTATGGCGGTACAGACACAAAATGAATTAACAGACTACCTCTGAAATTCTCCACCTCCACTGTCAGAGGGCAAAGGGCAAATGGCAAATATTCTAACTGCACTTTTCAGTTTTCTGTTGAGTTCCAGTGGCTTGTCATCTTGCTACATAGCAAGTTGGATGGAAGATGCATCGATGTCTCAGCTCCTTTGAGATTTTTCTGCAAAGGACCAATTCACCCATGGCAGCTGGGAAGAGAGGCATTTATTCCCTCTGGCTCTGCGTATTCCTGAGACTAAGATAGACTTATATTTTCACAGTGGAGAAATTCAAGTCACAGGAGAGAAATTGTGGCCCCCACAAGTGGCATCCATATTTCCCTCCCTTTCCCCAGTCTCCAGACCTGTTTTGTTACATGGATAGGAGCAAAATGCAGAATGGTTATGTATTTTGATAAATGTTATGTCCTTAGCCCGGTCACAGTGTCTGCAAGAGTTATCAAGAAGGTTCTTCTGTTGAGTCAGAGTAGATCTGTTGAGAAAAGTGGGGCCATGGTATCCTGGGTCACACCACATCATAAATCTAGCTGGCTTTTCTCAAGAAAAATAGAAATGAATCTGAAAAGGAATAAAGATGTACATACCCAGTAACATTTTTTTCCCTCCTGGCTTTCAGTGAAAATAATTTGTGTACACTCCTTATTTTTAATCAACAATTAAATATTGAGGAACACAAGGCCTAGCCCCACATGCTACAGGGTGTACAGTATGCCTGCCCTCAGGGTATTTCGCCTTCTTGAGCCTTACCACTGTCCTGTGTATAATCAGGGATGGTGCCAACACGCACCCCTCCTGGCTGTGGTGAGAGCTAAATGAGATAATGCACGCAATGTGTTCAGCATTAGGCTCAGTATCTACTAGATAGTACTTGTGGCACTACTAATACTCTAGGACTAATACTCCAGTAGCACTAGTACTAAAAATAAATGCTATGTTTTGATGTAGTTCTTGCAGCAACATCTGTCCCTAATATAGCCACAGCCTCATCACAATGTATGGAAATAATTCACTTTTATTTGGGCCAGCATGCACTTACTTTTTGTGTTGTAGGGGCATCAGAGAAACCTCCTATAGATGTAGGTTGGGATTTGCTCCCAGATCAAGAGTCACTGCAGAGCACTGTTCACAGTAAAAAAGATTTGGAAGCAACCTATGTGTCCGTCAACAGATGAGTGAATAAAGGAAGTGTGGTACTTATACACAATGGAGTACTATTCAACCATGAAAAAGAATGACAAACTGTCATTTGCAACAACATGGATTGAAGTGGAAATAATTATGTTAAGTGAAATAAGCCAGGCACAGAAAAACAAACATTGCATGTTATCACTTATTTGTGGGATCTGAAAATAAAAACAATTGAATTTATGAAAATAGAGAGTAGAAGAATAGTTACCAGAGGCTGGGAAGGGTGGTGGGAACTGAGAGAGGGGAGGATGGTTAATGGGTACCAAAAACAATAGGAGGAATGAAGAAGACCTAGTATTTGATAGCACAACAGGGTGACTATCATCAATAATGATTAATTTTAAATTTTAAAATTACTAAAACAATAGGATGATATTGTTGTAACACAAAGGATAAATGCTCGAGGGCATGTATACTCCATTTCCCCTGATATGATTATTACATATTGTAGGCCTGTATCAAAACATCTCATGTATACGTAAATATATATCCCTGCTGTGTACCCTCAAAAATTAAAAAATTTTTTTAAAAGAGTCACTGCAGAATTTTTCTAGTAAATTCTAACCCCTTGGGATTGCAGTGAAGGAGCTACTATATCCCTCGGGACCTAGCAAAGCACCAGGCATGCAATGACCTCACAGCCAATGCTTGTGAATGATTAAGTGTTCAATTTGCATCTACTTTTTTCTACCTATAAATGTATTAGGATCTTCCAGGGCAGACTCAGAGGGAACAAAGAAATTGCCTGTGGTTGGCCCAGTGCGGTGGCTCACACGTGTAATCCCAGCACTTAGGGAGGCCGAGGCGGGCAGATCACTTGAGGTCATGAGTTTGACACCAGTTGGACCAACATGGTGAAACCCCGTCTCTATTAAAAATACAGAAATTAGCCAGGCATGGTGGCTCATGCCTGTAATCTTAGCTACTCAGGAGGCTGAAGCAAGGTAATTACCTGAATCTGGGAGGCGAAGGTTGCAGTGAGCCAAGATGGTTCCATTGTGCTTCAGCCTGGGCAACAAGAACAAAACTCCATCTCAACAACAACAACAACAACAACAACAACAATGGAAATTGTTTGTGGTTTTAATGCGTTTGAAGACTCTTTGGTAATAAGATCACTGGGCACTAAAAAGAAAGGAATATTTTAAGAGTGGAATTATCAGTAAAAGGAGATTTTCATTAACTGTGAGGAAGCCCTTTCTGATTAATGGAGCTATCTAAAACCCCAGTAGATCTTGGATGATTTTTAAATCCTTTGAAGGGTGTGTATGTGAGTGTCTGTGACAGTTCATTGTGTTAAAATGTGTATTTGTGTGAGTGTGTGCACTGGGTGTGGGGACAGGGGCTCAGAGCAGAGGTGGCACACTTGTTTGTAAGGTCAGCTAAGGTATTTCAATTCTGCCACTCTTCCATATTATCCATCCCTGTCTTTGAAAGTGGCGAAGTTCCCCGTCTTCCCAGTGGCAGTTGCTGTGTTAGGATGTGAGCTCCTGAGAATGTGTACTTGTCAGTTACAGTCATGACTGCATCCACAGTGCCCAGAATAGCACTAGGCATAGAACACGTGCTTAGTAAATACTTGTCAACTTAATGAGTTAATTAAAGGGATAGACTCATTAATCCAACTGCTTTTTCAACTTTTCTACATTGATGTTTTTTAAGCACTTAAAGTCCATGTCTCATGGGCACACCTCAATCTTTCATAGCAAAACCTATTTTAAAACAGTTGCATATATTTAGAAAGGTGCCGAAGCTGTGTACCTCAGAGCTCCTTCTTGGGGAAGGTATGTTGGCATAAACACTCTTGATAGCTTCTAAGCAGATATTATTGTGGGATATCGCTGAGAATTTTTATCCTGTGGAGGATTTTGTGCAGAAATTGATGGGTTTCCTACTCCTGGAGTGAATCCAAATGCTATCTGAATTAATACAGACTGAGAATAGTGAAAAACAAGCTCTTTCTTGACAATATTGGTTAAAATTTGCTTTTTCTTTAGAATGCAAAATTAGAATAAAAGAGACATAGTCTTGAATAATTACTTCTGCTTAGATCATATGCAGTGTGTCAAACTCATATAACTCTGCTCCAAATAACTTAAAGTCCATATTCTCTTCCCTTCCTTAATCTCCTATTTATCTCTCTTCATATTTCTCACATAAAGAAAGAGGATCACACACTTTTAGATGCCTTATTGAGTTGCCAGAAATGAACTAAAAATTTTTAAGGATTGTAGTTGCATTGGTTAATTTTATGTGTCAACTTGACTGGGCTAAGGGATGCCCAGATGGTAGGTGGAACATTATTGCTGGGGGTGTTTTTGGAAGAGATTAACATTGGAATCAGTAGACTGAGTAAAGATCCCTTGAGGGCTTGAATAGAGCAAAATAATAGAGGGTGAATTCTCTCTTTCTCTCTTTCTTCTTGAGCTGAAACATCCAGCTTCTCCTCCCTTTAGACATTGGAGCTCCTAGTTCTTGGACTCTGGGACTTACACAAGCCACCACCCCAAGCTCCCTTGCCCACTCCATTATCAAGTCTTCAAAGTTGGAGTGAATTACATCACTTTCTTCCCTAGTTCTCCAGCTTGGTGATGCACATGATGAGATTTCTTGGCCTCCAAAATTGCATGATCCAATTCCCATAATAAATTTCCTCTTAAATGTTAATATATAGCCTACTACTTCTATTTCTCTGGAGAACCCTGACTAATACAAGAGTCAGGATATAATATTGGGCACAGTTCTGGGTAAGGTGCCCTAGTAAATATTTACTGAGCCTATTTTGCCATAATAATTTCCCCATAGTACGAGTATTATGACAGTTCACATTTTATACTAATAGACTATACAATGTTTATGTTGCATAATCTATAGTAAATATTGATTTTGGCATGACTGCTGCTGCTGATTTGTGCCTCCTTAGCACTGATTTCCATAGGCAACTTTAAGGATATCTAAGAAGCAAGCAGAAGTGCTTTTGTCCTTTTGCAAAGTATAACGCATATGCTAAGAAGCTGGACAGAATGCATTTTACGGACTAAAATGTTCTCTTTACGTAGGGAGTTAGAATGGAAGAGAAAGGCCTCACATGGACACTGCAGTCAGAAAAAGCTGAATTGAAAACCCACCTCTACCGTTTGATACCTGAGTAACAATAGACGTCTCTCCTAGTCTTTTTAAACCCCCGTTTTGCCATCTATAGGTGGAAATAATGATAAGATTCACTTCTTAATGCTGCTGCAAAGATTAAATTAGGTAATATAATACTTTAAAAGCACTTAGCATTGGTGATTGGTACATATTTATATACATTATTGATCATGTTAATTCTTACAATTATTGCTATTTGGGGATTTAGAGCAGCTATATTCTGCTTGGATTTTGAGGCAGCGCTTACTTCCATTGGAATAGAGTGTTTTGCAAACAGCTCATTGGCAATTCTGATCAGGAAATACAGGCCACCGCAGGCTGCTACTTGTTGATAATCCTTGCCAGTTTGGTGAAGTCTATAATGAATCAAAAACAACATTTCAATCTTGGTTGTTTAAAATTCCATGTCTTTGAGTTTCAAATAAGTGCATCTTTTAAATTGATCTTCAGTAGGAGTGTTTCATTTAATGCTTTTTGGTAGTAAAATTTCTGCCTAAGTAAATGAAGAGATTTCTTGAAAAAAAGTCTGGGGTGAACCTTTTGCTCTTAGCAAAAATGGAGTTAGAGGAACCAGATTTAGTCTCCTGCCTGAAACAACAACAACAACAACAACAACAACAACAACAACAACAACAATATAAACAGATGAAAATAAATGAAAAAACAATTTTTAAGATACCACAATAAACCAACAAAGGACAGAAAGATGAGGAATAAATGAAGTGAGTGATTCAGCTTACTGCCTTGAGTTTCTGGACCGTGGTGCAGGACAGGGCTGGGGTGGGGTCTGGGAGGCTC
Source organism: Cheracebus regulus (assembly GCA_963574635.1). NCBI lineage: Eukaryota > Metazoa > Chordata > Mammalia > Primates > Pitheciidae > Cheracebus > Cheracebus regulus. The sequence goes on along the minus strand of CAUYQU010046275.1, from coordinate 849 downwards.
CCTGTCTTGAGAGATGGAGCTAACAGTTAAGAAAGACCAAAGTAGCTACAGCCTGGAGGACAAAGGAGCGGACAGAATAGAGCTGTGCAGAGACAGATATGCAAAGACGTGCTGGGGGTCCTTTGGAGTATTCAGCTCAGTACTGATTAATACGTGTGTGTGAGGAAACTACCTGAGGCCTGGATAAGAACTATCAGAAAGAATTACGAGTCCCAAGGCCTGGGATACACATGGTTCTGGAATACTGCTTATGTAAATACATATGTGGATATATATATAAATATACATATATAAATAAATATATATATCCACATATGTATTTACATAGGCAGTGTGTTTTATATATATATATATATATATATATTTTTTTTTAGAAAAAGAGAGAAAAGGAGAAAGAAAGAAACAGCAAAAGAAAGAAAAAAGAATGAAAGAGAGAAAGAGGGAGAGAGAATGGGATTCTTGTTTTATTGCCCAGGCTAGAATGCAGTCTAAAAATGAGTATTAAAAACCTCTTTTATGCCAATAATTGTGCTTAACAATGGACATAGGAAGGAATAGGGGATGAAAATAACAAATAAGCAGCCAACCAATATTTTATTTAAACCTGTGAAATGCTGTGCAATTGCTGAGGAGTGATTTACTTCCAATTATGTGGTCACTTTTAAAATAGGTATAATGTGATATTGAGAAAAATGTATGTTTTGTGGATTTGGGGAGGAGAGTTCTGTAAATATTTGTTAAGTCTAGTTGTTCCAGATCTGAGTTCAGGTCCTGGATATCCTTGTTAATTTTCTATCTCGTTGATCTGTCTGATATTGACAGTGTAATGTTAAAGTCTCCCACTATTAT
>CAUYQU010046273.1:0-12921 GCA_963574635.1 Cheracebus regulus | reverse complement strand
GCCAAGGCGGGCAGATCACCTGAGGTCGGGAGTTCAAGACCAGCCTGACCAACATGGTGCAACTCCGTCTTTTAAAAAAAAAAAAAAAGAAAATAAAACAAAAAACTGTGGCCAGGTATGGTGGCTCATGCCTGTAATCCCAGCACTTTGGGAGGCCAAGGCAGGTGGATCACCTGAGGTCAGGAGTTTGAGACCAGCCTGGCCAACATGGTGAAACCCCGTTTCTACTAAATACACAAAAACTTAGTTGGGCATGGTAGGCGCCTGTAATCTCAGCTACACAGGAGGCTGAGGCAGGAGAATCACTTGAACCCAGGAGGCGGAGGTTGCAATGAGCCAAGATTACACCACTGCACTCCAGCCTGGGCAACAAGAGTGAAACTCTGTCTAAAAAAAAGTATATGTATATATACTTTTCATATGTGTGTATATTTAAAAAAAAAAAAAAACAGGCTGTGATTTCATAGAAAGCAGATAGTTATTTCCATCAAAAGCAGGCAGCCAGTCTCATAGAAAGCAGACGGTGGATGCCACAGAAATCAGACAGTAAATCCCATAAAAAGTAGGCAGCAGCTCCCCTAAAATACAGACAATGAGTCCCAAAGAAAGCCAACTGTGAGTCCCACAGAAAAGCAGGTGGCCAAGGTCAGGCTCTGTGGCTCATGCCTGTCAATCCCAGTGCTTTGGGAGGCCGAGGCAGAAGGATGACTTGAGCCCAGGAATTCAAGAAACAGCCTGGGCAACATAGTGAGACCCTGTTTCTACAAAAAAATTGAAAGGGATGGCAGGGTAGGGAAGAGACAGCTTTGGGGAGAGGGATTCCTAGGAAGACACTGGATATCGGAAAAGCCAATCAGTGGGTTCCACAGAAACAAGCTGACGCCCCAGCCCCAGGAAACCAGACGCAAGAGTGCATGGAACTATGCTGGGGGACATGACAGGAACTGGCCCAGTGAACCTCAAAGGTTTTTTGGAGTGGGGAGAATGGAGTCTCGTTTTGTCACCCAGGCTGGAGTGCAGTGGCATCATCTCGGCTCACTGCAACCTCCACTTCGCAAGCTCAAGCAATTCTTCGGCCTCAGCCTCCCAAGTAGCTGAGACGACAGGTGTGCGCCACCACACCCGGCTAATTTTTCCATTTTTAGAAGAGACAGGGTTTCCTTTCATATTGGCCAGGCTGGTTGTGAACTCCTGACCTCATGATCTGCCTGCCTTGGCCTCCCGAAGTGCTGGGATTACAGGCGTGAGCTGTAATCCCAAAGGAAGAGGCTGTAAGTCCCTCAGAAAGATAGTGGATCCATTGAACTCATGCAAGTTGCAGAGTGGACAGGTAGCACTTCCGACCTAATGCAGATAGTGTGACCCATACAAATCGGACAGCGAGCCCCACTGAAAGCGAGCAGTGGGTCACGAAATAAGCAGGCAGCATGTCCTATAGAAAGTTGACAGCGGGTCCTATAGAAAGTAGACTGTGCCGGCCAGGCAAGGTGGCTCACCCCTGTAATCCTATCACTTTGGGAGGCTGAGGTGGGTGGATCACCTGAGGTTAGGAGTTCAAGACCAGCCTGGCCAACATGGTGAAACCCTGTCTCTACTAAACATACAAAATCTAGGCTGGGTGCGGTGGCTCACACCTGTAATCCCAGCCATGTTGGGAGACCAAGGCAGGCAGATCATCTGAGGTTGGGAGTTTGAGACCAGCCTGACCAACATAAGAAAACCCAGCTCTACTAAAAATACAAAATTAGCCGGGCATGGTGGTGGTGGGCGCTTGTAATCCCAGCTACTCGGGAGGCTGAGAGAGGAGAATCAACTTGAACCTGAGGAGGCGGAGGTTGCAGTGCGCCAACATGCTCTCCAGCCTGGGCAACAAAGCAGACTCCATCTCAAAAAAAAAACAAAAAACAAAACAAAACAAAAAAACGTGACTGCGAGTCCTATAAAAATTAGGCAGTGAGTCCCATGGAAAGAAGAGAATGAGTCCCACAGAAAGCAGGCGGCGGGTCCCACAGAAAGCTGGCAGTGTTCCAGTGGCGAGTAGGCCTAGGGGTGGAGATGGATTCGCCTCTTGGGTGGGGGTCAGGGCCTTGAACCCACCCTGCCGGCAGAGAGCAGGAGACCAGGGAAGGCCGGGAGGGAGCAGGTGGATGCCCGCCCCGTGGGTGGCGCAGAGCCCCTCCGACCAGCGTGCCTTGCCCCGCAGACACGTTCGCCAGCAAGGTGGCGGCGCTGCAGGACCAGTGCGCCGACGCGTCCATCGGCAACGTGACCGGCTCCAACGCGGTGAACGTGTTCCTGGGCCTGGGCGTCGCCTGGTCGGTGGCCGCCGTGTACTGGGCCGTGCAGGGCCGCCCCTTCGAGGTTCGCACCGGCACGCTGGCCTTCTCCGTGACGCTGTTCACCGTCTTCGCCTTCGTGGGCATCGCCGTGCTGCTGTACCGGCGCCGGCCGCACATCGGCGGCGAGCTGGGCGGCCCGCGCGGACCCAAGCTCGCCACCACCGCGCTCTTCCTGGGCCTGTGGCTCCTGTACATCCTCTTCGCCAGCCTGGAGGCGTACTGCCACATCCGGGGCTTCTAGGGCCTTGCGCAGAGACTCGTCCCACCGCCCACCCGGGGCTGGGGGGCTCCCCGAACCTGCTCTTGGACCCTGGTCTTCTTTTCCCTCCAGACTCAGCCTCCTCTCCTGGGACTCGACCTCCCTCCCCACCCAGCTCCGGGCTTTGAACGTCCCTGTCCTCTCCCCAGTAGCTCAGCCTTCCCTCTCCCTCTCGGGAGCCTCCCCAGTTCCTCCCCTGCAGTGACCCCAGTCCAGCCCATCCTGTCGAAAATTTCCACCCCGATCCCCTCCCCAGGGAGCCACCCTCAGTGGCCATCCTGGGGATTTTTTTTTTTTTTTTTTTTTGATAGGAAGAGACGGAGTTTCACTCTTGCCCAGACTGGGTGCAGTGGTGGCACATCTGGGCTCACCGCAACCTCCGCCTCCCGGCTTCAAGTGATTCTCCTGCCTCAACCTTCCAGGTAGCTGGGATTACAGGCATGCACCACCATGCCTGACTAATTTTGTATTTTTAGTAGAGACGGGGTTTCTCCATGTTGGTCAGGCTGGTCTCGAACTCCCGACCTCAGGTGATCCACCGCCTCGGCCTCCCAAAGTGCTGGGATTACAGGCGTGAGCCACCGCACCTGGCCCAGCCTGTGGATTTTAACGTCTCCCTGGTCACTCAAAGTTTGGCTCTGCCCCCAAAGTCTCCCTTCCCCTTGTGACCCCCCCCCTCCACCTCACCCCATGCCCCAGAGTCTCAGAACCTACCCTCCCTGGGCAATCCTCGAAGGAGGCTCTCACAGACCGTCTCAGATCCCAGCCCTTCCCCACAGCCCTCAGGGAGCTCCGCTCAGCCCCGGTAGGGAGGAGCCGGTGGGTGTGCGCGTCGCACACCTTGCAATCCCTCTACTCGGGTTCTCGGGAGGACACTCATTCCCCAGGCTCGGAGACGGGAGGGGAGAAGTTTGGGGTTTCAGTCCCAGGGCTTAGCTGGAGGAGGCACATTTTGAACCTACAACTTCAGACATTCCAGCGCCCCCACTCGCCCTCCACTACCTCTGAGAGCCCAGCCACGCCTTGGAGGGAGGGGCCTGTGTGTGTACATAGTGTGTTTGGGGGAGGGGGGACGCGGGAGGGTGCATGTCTTGGGAAAAGGGGGTGACAGACTTAACTTTTGAGAGGACAGCAGACTCCCTCAGCCATGAGAACCGGCTTTGGGGAGGAGGCCGGGAATGAAAGGGAGTCAACTTATCTCCTCTGACAATCTGGAAGGTTCATTTTGCCCTCAGTGCCAGCAAATCCGGGCAGGACCCTCGAAGAGGAGACCGAGGGTCCCAGAGGACCAATGCTACACGCCAGCAAATGCTGCCACATCTCTGCCTGATAGGGGGTGGGGGTGGGTGGGGGGATGGGACTGGGCCAAGGGATCTGGGTGGGCATTTTTAACTTTGGAGGCCATCCATCTGTTGGTAGGCCATCTGCATTTTCTTACTGTTGATGTTTCTTGCCCAAAGGACACATTTGGGCAGTGCCACCCACTCCTTGGGCCCCTAGGACGACCCAGCTACCCCCATAACTTTCTGCTTCCCACAGGTTTTCAGCATTCTATCGTCCTGTTGTGCTCAGCCCCAACCTCCCAGACCCGTTACCCACTCTCCTTCTCCCCCCAGCTCATCGGCATCAGTCGCTGTCTCTTTCCTGTGATTTCTGTAAAAGTTGCCATAAAACTTTGAAATTCTGCCTGAAAAAGTCCCGTGGGAAGCTGGGATTCAGGAGGAGGGGGCTCATAAGGTCTCTGAGATGTGGGCAACTTTACCCACATCTGTTAAACCAGGTAGTCTGGGATTTTGCGGCCCGCGGTCGTCTGCGGGACACACCCACATCCAGCAGCTGCGCTCCAGTCCAGCCGCCAAGTTCTACTCGCCACGCCGCCATCAGTCATGAGCTTCCTCTAGCCACGCCCCAGCCGTCAGCCTAGCTCCTCCACTAGCCACACCCCTCTCATCGGTCACGGGCTTCCACTAGCCACGCCCCTATCCAGCAGCCAGGCTCCTCCATTCTCCACGCCCCCTTTCGTCTGTCGTGGGATTCCGCTAGCCACGTCCCCACTGATCAGCCAAGCTCCTCCACTTGCCGTGCCCCCCACCATCCGTTAATTACGGGTTTCCACTAGCCACGCCCCCTCCATCAGCCCAGCTCTTCCACTAGTCACACCCCCACTCCTCAGTCGCGCTTCAGCCACGCCTTCCTGCTTCAATCACCGGCTTCCACTAGCCACGCCCCCGTGCATCAGCCACAGACGGTTCTGTTCCTCTTTATGAGGCATCCTGGGAACACAAAGGAGAAAGATGCTCATTTGCCTGAGCCAAGGAGCTGGGATTGATGGGGTTTCCTAAATAAAGCAACTAATTTTCTCAAATCCTACAGGAAGAGGGTGCGTGTGTGTGTGTGTGTGTTGTGCCAAAGGGCACAGCCTGTGTAAACGTGTGCAGACTTGTGAGATAATGGCTTTTTCAGAGCCCTGCAAATGGTTATCACGAACAGGGTATGGGGTGCGTCGGGAGTGAACTTAAAGACAAATCCTAAGAGACTTTATCAGCCACGCTAGGGAGCTTGGAATTTATCCTAAAAGCAAAAGGGAGCTTTGGAAGGGATTTAAGTAGGAGAGGGAGGCAGGCGATTGATATCACCTGATGTATTTTATCAGACGTTCCTCCTGGCTACTGGTGGCTGAGAGACCAGGGACGAGGCTGCAGCAGGGACGAGGGCAGAAAAGGAGGTGAGAGAGGAGTAGGGGGGTGAGAGGCGGATGGTGGGAAGGGAGTGGTTGAGAATGGATGCGGCTGGGTGAGGGAGTTCAGGGAAAACATCCTGGCAGGAGAGAAGTGGTGTGTTCTTTCAAACGGAGCAGCCCGGGGAGGTGGGTGAAAGGGCTACTTAGGAGTGGGCAGGGCTGGGGAAAACGAGGGAAGGTGCAGTACTGCAGGGCTACCAGCAGAGGGAGCAGTTGCCATACCTGGGCTAGAAGGGGTGAGCGGAGGCACCCGACGGTGAAGAGACGTGTAAAGAGAGCAGCTGGGTCTGTAAAGAGTGCAAGCATCGCCGGCCCGCGCTGGGGAGGGGGACGTGGGAGAGGCTCAGCCTCACTCCACTCCCACCTCCCAGTCTCCTGCCACCGCCTCCCACTGGCCGCACCCAACCCGAAGTCCGACGTCAAGACAGACCATAGGCCCGCGGCGTGGTGGCTCACGCCTCTAATCCCAGCATTTTGGGAAGCCAGAGCGGGAGAATCACTTGAGCCTAGGGGTTCAAGACCAGCCTGGGCAACATAGTGAGTCCCTGTGTCTACAAAAACTTCAAAAGAGGCACGGTGGCTCACACCTGTAATCTCAGCACTTTGGGAGGCCGAGGTGGATGGATAACCTCAGGTCAAGAGTTGGAGACCAGCCTGGCCAACATGGTGAAACCCCCGTCTCTACTAAAAATACAAAAAATCAGCCAGACGTGGTGCCGCGCACATGTAATCCCAGCTCTTAAGAAGGCTGAGGCAGGAGAATCTCTTGAACCTGAGAGGCGGAAGTTGCAGTGAGCTGCGAACAAGCCATTGCACTCCAGCCGGGGCGGCTGCGCGAGACTCCGTCTCAGAAAAAAAAAAAAAAAAAAAAAAAACCCAGAAACAAAAAAGTTAGCCAAGCCTGGTGACATGTACCTGTAGTCCCAGATACTTGGGAGGCTGAGGCAGGAGAATTGCTTGAGCCCAAGAGGTCGAGACTGCTGTGAGCTATGATTGCACCACTGCACTCCAGCCTGAGTGAGAGCAAGACCCTGGCTCAAAAAAAAAAAAAAAAGACCTTTGGCTTTAGGTTTCAATGAGTGAGAACAGGTTTGTGGCAGGTGTTGGGGCAGAAAGTGCACTGATTTGGTGATCTGGAGTGAGAGGTGGGGAAACTGAGTCAGGAAGAGTCCGGGTGCAAGGAGGGGAGGTTGTGGGAGGAGCAGCAGGACACTGACTACAGGGGCACAGGAGAGCAAGTGAGGCCTGCACTAACAGCAGCTGGCAGTGATGGGGACCCCCCGCCATGCACGATCTCCTTAAACCCACTGCAGGTTCTGTGCATCATCCCATTCCACGGAAGAGGAGGCTGAGGCTGGGAGAGGTGAAGCAACGTGCCAACGTTTCACAGGTAAAAGGGCAAAGCTGGAACAGGATGAGGTCCAGGGTGCAGCATGCGACAAGGGACACCTTCATCTTAACAAGCACAAAGAAGTGGGGGTGTAGAGTCTGGGCGCAGGAAGATGAGTAAGGTCTCTGCTTCAAGGAGGGACATACTGAGAGCTTGGGGCTTGGAAAACATGAGGGCTTTCGCGCCTGTCCCCTCACCTCACCCGGAAGCAAAAAGTTCCATAGGGTCAGCTTGGGAGTGATTGACATTGTCCTTGGCGGCAGCAGAGCCTAGTGGCAGACCTTCTCTGTGCCTCCATTTCCTAATCTGGAAAATGGGCGATAATGATGGTAACAATACCTATGTCACAGGGTTGTCGTGAGGCTTAAATGAATCTATATTAGAATAACAGGCCGGGTGTGGGGGCTTATGCTTGTAATCCCAGTACTTTGGGAGGCCAACTCGGCAGGACTGTCTGAGTCCAGAAGTTCAAGACCTGCCTGGGCAACACAGTGAGACCCCATCTCTACTAAAACTCAGCATTATCCAGGCATCATGGTGCACACCTGTAGTCCTAGCTGCTCCAGAGGCTGGGGTGGGAGGATCACTTGAGCCCAGGAGGTTGAGGCTGCAGTGAATTGTTAAGACAGAGAGAGAGGGAGAGACAGAGATGGAGAGACAGAGGCAGGTGGATCACCTGAGGTCGGGAGTTCAAGACCAGCCTGGCCAATGTGGCGAAACCCCATCTCTACTAAAAACACAAAAATTAGCCGGGCATGGTGGCGCACACCTGTAGTCCCAGCTACATGGGGGTTGGGGCAGGAGGATCACTTGAACCCGGGAGGGGGAGTCTGCAGTCAGCCGAGATCGCGCCACTGCACTCCAGCCCAGGTAACAGAGCAAGATTCCCTCTCCTTTTTTTTTCCTCCAACACCCCCTTAATTTTTTTTTTTAAAAGTTAGACTTCCCTGACCAGGAATCGAACCCGGGCCATGGTGGTGAGAGCACCAAATCCTAACCACTACACCACCAGGGAGCATGAGTCTCCCTAACTTCCATCTCAAATAAGTGAAAATATAAAGGCAGTGTTGACTGTGCAGGTCACCCTGTGGACAATGAGGTCTCAGTCCTGCTGGGGACCTCTCAGGGGACTCTCGAGGTGCCCCACTTGAAGACTTTGGGTTATGTGTCCACTAGCTCCTGTCCGCTGGTGGCCCAGGCCTCCTTTAGGGGTTCTGACTTCCAGCGCTTCCCACCCTGGCCTGGAAACCAGTCAGGGAAGGGTCGCAGGTGCCAGTGTGCCAGCTGCTGTTGGGCCGTAGGGGGTATGAGTGGGTCAGAAACAGCCTCTGCCATGATTACCTCCCAGAACGGGGGGCTCACTACCTCCCTTTTCCAGTGAGGCAATGCGTGGGCACCAGCACAGCACTGACTGTGCCCAGGTCACGCCCTCTCCTGGACTGATGTCCCCAGCTCCCTCCTTGGCCTCTCCCTGGGAATCGGATGGGCTGGTACCCGCCACCTCCTCCACGTTCTCCCGTCCCGCTGAGGATTGAAGTCAGATGCTAGGGAGGACTTCCAGGCACACAAGGCGGGGGGTAGGGGGGAGAGAGGGGTGGCCTCCAGGCTCCAGTGCCTCCTGAGGTACCTCCGTGCTCTCCTCTCCGACATTCGTTCTCATTCCTGTTCCTGGCCCTCTCCCTGCAATTCTCTCCTTGGGAAGTGCAGGTAACGTCATGGATGGTGGGTTGGAAGGGCAGGTGGGGTCAGTAGGGGGCATGGACGGTGGAGGGGGTGGAGAAGGGGCACAAGAAGAGGAGGGAAGTTGGAGAGGAAGGCAGAGAGCCAAGAACAAAACATAGGGCCGGGGAGGCAGCAGAGACAGAGACACAGGCTGCGGAACGCAGAGACGGAGACACAGGCAGGACGCAGAGACGGAGACACAGGCCGCGGGACGCAGAGACGGAGACACAGGCAGGACGCAGAGACGGAGACACAGGCAGGACGCAGAGACGGAGACACAGGCGGGACGCAGAGATGGAGACACAGGCTGCGGGACGCAGAGACGGAGACACAGGCAGGACGCAGAGAGGGAGACACAGACTGCAGGACGCAGAGACGGAGACACAGGCAGGACGCAGAGACGGAGACACAGGCCGCGGGACGCAGAGACGGAGACACAGGCCACGGGACGCAGAGACGGAGACACAGGCCGCGGGACGCAGAGACGGAGACACAGGCCGCGGGACGCAGAGACGGAGACACAGGCCGCGGGACGCAGAGACGGAGACACAGGCAGGACGCAGAGACGGAGACACAGGCAGGACGCAGAGACAGACACGGGCTGCGGGACGCAGAGACGGAGACACGGGCTGCGGGATGCAGAGACGGAGACAAGCTCTGCGGGACGCAGGACGCAGAGACGACCCAGGATGCAGAGACAGAGACACGGGCTGCGGGGTGCAGAGACAGAGGCAGGACGCAGAGACAGAGATACAGGCAGGACGCAGAGATGACACAGGATGCAGAGATGACACAGGATGCAGGCGGAGGAAGCCCGAGACTCAGGACACAGAGCCAGGGAGGGGAGCGCGGAGGGGGCACCCGGGCAAGGCCCTCACCCTGTTCCCAGCACACAGAGCCTGCGACGTCAACGCCAAGGGAACCCCCAGACACCAGAGATTAAAAAGGCATGACTGGGCCGACAGAGCCCATGGCAGACAGAGAGGGACATGGAGAGACAGGGAGAGAGTCACTGAGAGATGGGGAGACAGAGATGGAGAGACAGAGAGATGGAGAGACAGGGAGAGACAGAGAGAGAGATGGAGAGACAGAGAGAGAGGGAGAGACAGAGAGAGGGAGAGACAGAGAGAGACAGAGAGAGATGGAGAGACAGAGAGAGATGGAGAGACAGACAGATGGAGAGACAGAGAGAGATGGAGAGACAGAGAGATGGAGAGACAGAGAGAGATGGAGAGACAGAGAGAGATGGAGAGACAGACAGATGGAGAGACAGAGAGAGATGGAGAGACAGAGAGAGATGGAGAGACAGAGAGAGATGGAGAGACAGAGAGATGGAGAGACAGAAAGAGGGAGAGATGGAGAGAGGGAGAGATGGAGAGAGGGAGAGATGGAGAGAGACAGGGCCAGAGAGACCGAGATGTAGAGAGACTGCAGCACAGAGGCCGTGAAGGGGAAAGCAAAGAGACAGCAGAGACGGCGAGACTCAGTGCGAGAGACGGCGGCAGGAGAGAGGGAGGGAGAGGATGGGCAGAGAGGGGACCCAGGCACAGTGAGAGCCTGGCCGAGGACGCAGACCCCAGCAAGACGGCGGGGGAGGGCGAGGAGAGGGAGAGGGCAGGAAAGGGGGAGGGGGCCTCGGTACCCCGCCCCCAGCCCGGGTCAGGCCGGGTCCTCCCGCGCCGCTGAGCGTGGCTAATGGAACGGCTGCTTGGTGGGGCGGGAGGGGAAGGGACGGCAGGCCTGTGTCAGGGCCGGTGACAAATGAGCCACCGGAGTCGGTTCGGGTGATGGATAGCACGGCCGGCGGGCGGAGGGGCGGGGGGGGGTCCCCACCAAGATCAATGTTTCCTTCTCCTGGAGCTGAGCCAGGCAGGGGGAGGATGGGGAGGGGGCGACGTCTGCATGCAGGGCCCCGGGTGGAGGAGGGGGGAGAGCCCGCACGGTGGGGGGACTGCGCAGGCACAGGGACGTGGAGAGAGGGGAGGAAAGGAGGGGGATGAGACACAGGCCCCTGGAGAGAGAGAGACAGAGACAGAGGCCCCGTGGAGAGAGCTCGATGAGAGACCGGAGACCGAGAAGACGCCCAGACAAAGCAAGACAGAGAAACCAGAGAACCAGGAGACAGCCAGCCAGCCGGGCGGACACCGGACAGACGCCCCGTGCTTTAGGGTCCCTTCCTCCCCACGCCCGCAGAGACAGATTCTGGGAGAGCCTTGAGTGAGGAGGAGGGACCCAACCCGGGCCCCAGAAGGGAGGCGGACACAGAGCTGCCGATAAAGAGGGAACCGAGGCAGGGAGCTAGCAGGCTGGGGAGAGGGGCCTCGCTCCTGCAGTCCCTCCCGCAGCCTTTCAGAGGGACCCTGGGGGCTGCTGCGAATCCCCGGGGGGCAGAGCCCCGCTGGTCGGTGCTCAGGTCTGGGCATAAGGGGCCAGGCCGCTGAGAGACGGTCCCCCAGGTCTACTCATAGAGGGCTCCACGCTTCCCGCCTGTCAAACAGGTGCAGGACAGGGCTAGAGGGCAGGGACCCAGCAGGCAGGGAGCTGGGTCCCTCCGATGCCACCCAGGGAGCCCCTCAGCCGGGCAGGGAAGACGCTTCCAGACACCTACAGAGAGAGGCCCAAGCACCACCCTCCGAGAGCCACCGAACCCCCACCGCACCAGCAGGGGCAGGACAGCACCCCCCACCCCACCCCCCCACCCCACCCCCACCCCCCCAACCCCCCACCCCCACCCCCGCACCAGGCCTGGCCGCCACCTGCTCCCTCCCCTGGGAACAGAAGGGTCCTAGGACTATTTAACGGAGACAGCCAGGAAGAGGAGGGTGTGTGTGAGAGAGACAGAGACACAGGACAGACAGACGGAGGGACAGAGGGAGAAGGCTGGAGGAAGAGCCTGAGAGAGCCGGGGCGCCTCCCCGCCTCCGCCCTCCACCCCCGCCCGCACCTTCCCCGTCAGTTTCTCTCCCAGACGCTGATTTCTCCCGTCCCAACATCTCGCTCCTTCCTTTAATTAAAAAGACTGATGCTTCGGAGTCCAACCCCTGCTCTTTGGCGGTGGCAGGGACGACTCCGGGGTCTCTGAGCTCCTGTCTCCCCGCCCCTCTCCTCTGTCTGTCTCGCCCTGTCTGCGCCTCTCTCTCTCTCTCTGTCTCTCTCTCCCCCCTCCATCTTTGTCTCTCTGTCTCTCCCCGTTTGCCTTTCTCTGAATCACACCCGCTCTTTGGAGTCACCTCTCCCCCAGGTCAGCCCCGCCCCCACCCCGTTCGCCTCCCTCCCTCCCTGCTCTGCCTACGCCCCCCACCACCTGGCCGTCCGCCGAGGCCGCACCTGCTCCTCTGGGTTTCAGAATCAGCCTGGGCTAAGGGGACCTCAGCAAGCACCCCCCCACCCCAAAAGCAAACCGGGCCAGGGACTCAGACCCCTGCATCCCTCACCCCAAGTCTTGGCTGAGGGCGAGGTGGGGGTGGGGCCGTCCAAAGAGCTTTGTGTCTTTAATTAAAAAGTGATTTAAATTAATTTTCTGCTCCAAAACCCGTATCTGGGGGGCGGATGCCCTGGCCTTCATGAAAGGAAAGCCCTCCACACATCTCCCCTCCAACTGCCTTAAAGGGCCAGCCCCGCCACAGGGTAGCCAAGGGGCGGAGCCCGCCGGCGTGAGACCCCCAGACCCAGCCAAGACCCTCAGAGTCCTGGCACCGTCTAGCTTAACTGTTTCTCCATTCGCGCCCGCCCCCAGCGCATTGCCCGTCCTGCAAAGGGGGGATCCAGGCTCAGAGAGGGGAGAGCCTACGGTGGGACTAGACTGCAGATTCCCAGGGGACCCGGGAGATGGCCAGGGAGGGGTTCCGTGGTGTGTCCAGGGGGCTTAGGACAGAGCCAGAGAGAGAAAGAACGAGAGAGAAGGGAAGAGAGACCAGGAGATGAGACGGGAGAGAGGGAGACTGAGAAAGCCGGCGGGGGCGGGAGGGGGCGCGGCCTCTTCCTCTCCCCCCACCACGGCCCGCCCTGCCCCTCTCCCACCGGGAAGCGCCCTGACCCCAGCCCCTCACGCAGTAGCTCCGCCCCGACCAGGGCTCACCGCTCTCCCGGGCCTAGGAGGTTCTGCTCAAATTCCACAAGGCAGGAGGGCGGGGACGCAGGTGGCGGCAGAGATGGCGCTGCTGATGGGGGTCCCGACAGTGCGGAGACCTGCCTCGGCCCTCTCCCGGGGCCTCTGGGTCTCTGTCCCCCCCCCTCCCCGGGTCTCTGTCCCTCTCTCTCTGGGTCTCTGTCCACCCCCTTCTCTGAGTCTCTGTCCTCCTCTCTCTCAGGGTCTCTGTCCTCTTCTCTCTCTGGGTCTCTGTCCCCCCCCCGGGTCTCTGTCCCCCTCTCTCTGGGTCTCTGTCCCCCTCTCTCTCTGGGTCTCTGTCCCTCTCTCTCTGGGTCTCTGTCCCCCTCTCTCTGTGGGCCTCTGTCCCTCTCTCTCTGGGTC
>CAUYQU010046270.1:0-10411 GCA_963574635.1 Cheracebus regulus | reverse complement strand
ACAGTATGGAAATTCCTCAAGGACCTAGAAATAGAAATTCCATTTGACCCAGCAATCCCATTACTGGGTATATATCCAAAGGATTATAAATCATTCTATTATAAAGACACATGCACACATATGTTCATTGTGGCACTGTTTACAATAGCAAAGGCCTGAAACCAACCCAAATGCCCATCAAAGATAGACTGGACAAAGAAAATATGGCACATATACACCATGGAATACTATGCAGCCATAAAAAATGATGAGTTGGTGTCCTTTGTAGGGACATGGATGAATCTGGAAACTATCATTCTCAGCAAACTGACACAAGCACAGAAAATCAAACACTGCATGTTCTCACTCATAGGTGTTGAACAATGAGAACACATGGACACAGGGAGGAGAGCGTCACACACTGGGTCTGTTATGGGGGACTAGGGGAGGGACAGTAGGGGTTAGGGAGGTTGGGGAGGGATAACACAGGGAGAAGTGCCAGATATAGGTGATGGGGAGATTGGTGCAGCAAACCACACTGCCATGTATGTACCTATGCAACAATCCTGCATGGTCTGCACATGTACCCTAGAACTTAAAGTACAATAAAAAAAATTTATATTCAAATACTATTTCTTTTACAACACCAAAAATTTATTTCTAACACTAACAATTTATCAAAGAATTAAATTCCCCCACTTAGAGACTGGTGCAATGGAGAACTGCAGGTCCCCTGCAGGCAGGCTCCTGTTACCACGTGGTATGAGAATGGATTCTCTCTGAGGGCAGAAAGATCCCAGAGTAGGCAGAAAGGAACAGGCTGAAGTGAGTATGTCCCACTTCTCCTAAACTCACCTACCCAGAAATCTTTCCTTCTCTGGGCAGAAGTGAAAGAGGGCCTGAGGGAAACCAGGAGTTGGGAAGTACCCAGAGGTCCAATGTTACTCCTCCAAGCTTTTCCAATGACATGGGATGAATTTCCTTTTGCTGTTGTAACAAATAATCACAAACTTAGTGGCTTAAAACAGTGCATGTGTATAATCTCACAGCATGTGTATAATCTCACAGCTCTGCAGACCAGAAGTCCAGGTTGGCTTGGCTGCTCTCCCTACTCTGATTCTTAGAGGCTAAAACTAAGATGTCGGCTAGACCAAGTTTCCATCTAAATGTTTGGAAACGATCATTCCTTCAGGTGGTTGATGGAACTCAGCTCTGAGCTGTTGTGGGACGGAGTGTTCCACTTCCTCACAGGCTGCAGGCTGTGGCCACCATCATCTCTCAGGGGCCTCTTTACAGTCCTAGGACGGGAGACCCACCTCTCAGAGTCTGCTCACATTTGCTCTTTATCACCTCCTGTTTTGCTGAATCTCTTCTGATTGCCTCTTCTTCCACTCAGAGAAAGACCTCCTCTTTCAAGGACTCCTGTGATGAGATGAGTCCTACTCAAATAATCCAGGATCCTCTGCCTGTTTCAAGGTTCACAGTCATAACCACATCTACAAAGTTCCCTTTACCATGTAAGGCCAGAGATTCACAGATTTGGGGATTAGGATGTGCACATCTTTCAGACAAACTCTCACTGTTCTACCCACCATACATAGTAAATGAAATATGGAGATATCCTATATTTAAATAGGTGCATTTGAAACCGCCTGTGTAAAATTATGACAGAGACAGTGAAGGAGATCAGACCTAACTGACTCCATCTTGCTTCTAACCTCCAAGCTACCCTTGTTCATTCTTGGGCATAGGCTGAACAAAGTTTGGGAGGAACTCAGCTTATAGTTTATAGTTTAAAACAAAGACAATAGCCCTTTCCCAAAACAAACCCCCTTCTTGCCTGGGGACTAGACTGCCTTTGTAGAACTAAAAAAATAGCCACAAGATTAGAAACTATGGTGTAGGAGTCATGCAACTAGAGGGCACAAGATTCTGACCCTCCCCAAACTGCTCCTAAGATCCATGGTTGAGATATTTTGTACATCCTGCACTTGATGGATCAGCTGGCACCACCCAAATTGACTAAACTGGCTCTTCTGATCTTGTGGCCCCACCTAGGAACTCAGCACAATAAGGCAGCTTTGACTCTCTGTGATTTCACCTCTCACCAATCAACACTCCTGGCTCACTGGCTTCCCCCAAGCCACTAAGTTATCCTTAAAACTCTGATCCTCCAATGCTCTGGGAGACCGATTTGAGTAATAATAAAACTCCGGTCTGCCACACAGCCGGCTCTGTGTGAATTACTCTTTCTCTGTTGCAATTCGCATGTCTTGCTAAATTGGCTCTGTCTAGGCAACTGGCAAGGTGAACCCATTGGGCAGTGACACATTCTTTTATTTTTAATTTATTGAGAGGTAGTTAAGATTCAGAAGTATTTTCTTTGCCTCAATGTCTTCCTATAGAATATGGGGAAAATCCTGAAATCTACCTCCTGAAGCTGTTGTGTGTGGTTGCAGCAATGCCAGATAGCAGGGTAAGTGCTCAGTAAAGGCAAGTCATTACATTCACAGAAGCATACTGACCTGCTTAACCAACAAGCTACTGATATAAATCAGTGCCTGGCAGCAATGTCATCTTCCACCTGTTGTTCATGTCCCACCTGCCAAATGTTGCCTTGTTTTCTAGGTTCCCAGGCAATGTGCCATGTTTTTACCATCTTAGGGAACCACCAATTAAACTGGTATTCTGTTTGGAAAGATTACTTATTTCTGCATTTGTCAGTATAAGTATAGGGGATTGCTAAATAGGGGGAAAGATGTGAGGACACTATTGAAAGGACTTCTGTTCAGATGCAGCTTTCCTCACCTATCAATTTTGCACCACCAAATGGCAATGTTAACAAATGAGTGCAATTACACCTACCTGCTGAGTGGAGCCCTCCATACAAAATACAAGATAGTCAATGAAGACTATTCACACCTATTCCCTCCTGTGGTCTGGTTTGCCATGGGCTCTGCCTGCTTGGAAGTGCTTATTGCAAGATGCATCCTCATCTATGCTGAAGAAAGCAGCACCACCAGCCACAGCTAGAGCCTCCAGCTTCACGTATTCTCTGCAAGGCCAGCACCTGCTTCTGTGGCGGTACCCTCGAGGCCCTTTTCCTCAGCCCCTGCCTTTGAAACTCAGCTGCCTTATCCTTTTAACTCCACCCATCAGGTGAATCTCACCATCTCTGATGAAGTTACGGATGATATTT
Organism: Cheracebus regulus; assembly: GCA_963574635.1. Taxonomy (NCBI): domain Eukaryota; kingdom Metazoa; phylum Chordata; class Mammalia; order Primates; family Pitheciidae; genus Cheracebus; species Cheracebus regulus. The sequence goes on along the minus strand of CAUYQU010046270.1, from coordinate 7,233 downwards.
GCTGGAATATTTTTATTTATTTAAGATAATTTTAAAATGTGATTTTAGTGATGTAAGTGATATTTTGGGATTTTTATCGTTTACAGGTTTTTGGGTTTCAGGTTTTCCGGATAGTCTGTATGTTTTTTAAATTTAATTTTGTTATTTATTTTTATTCATTTATTTATTTTTAGACAGAGTCTCACTCTGTCACCCAGGCTAGATGGTGCAATCTTGGCTCACCACAACCTGTATCTCCTGAGTTCAAGTGATTCTCCTGCCTCAGCCTCCCAAGTAACTGATATTGCAGGTGTCCACCACCATGCCTGGTTAATTTTTGTATTTTTAGTAGAGATGGGGTTTTATCTTTTTGACCAGGCTGGTCTCGAACTCCTGACCTCAGGTGACCTGCCTACCTCAGCCTCCCAAAGTGCTGGGATTACAGGTGTGAGCCACCATGCCCAGCCTGGATGGTCTGGTTTTGAATTGGTCACCCTGGGCCCAATTGTGCCCATCAGATATGTGTTGTTTTTGTTTGTGCATTTGCTTATTTTTCCCCTCATAATTTTTCAGAATTCAGGCTTTTGAAAATATACATGCAGTGTTTTGGTACCTTGAAGTATTTATTTAAAATACTTTCTTCTACCTCTTCCTGCTAGGTCTACTGCTCAGGCCCTCCTCTAACCAACTGTGTATGAGGTGAAATGGAAATATTTCCCCCCTATTGCTGCCTGGCTTGACCATGTGACTTGTTTTAGCCAATGAAAGGTGAGAGGAAATGATGTAAACCACATCCAGGTAGAAACTCCCAGATTCTGTCCTGCCTCTTCTTACTGAGAAGTGAAGTCTAGATCAGGGAAGCTGCTTCAGCATGGTTAGGAAAGGACATGGAGAAAAGCTGATGTCAACCCACCAAGCAGTCATGTAATGTGAATGGAAAGTGACCTACTATGTTCATAAGCCATTGAGATTTGGGATTATTTGTTACCAGGACCTAATGAATGAAAGCTGACTGATACACATGTGTCACTGGGAATATTTGCAGTTACTCAGTCCCAGGACAACTAACTGCAGGGCTCCTTGGCATGGAGTAGGCCCCTTTCCACTATTCAGTTCATAACAGCCACTTTCTGCCTTGTCCCTTGAAATATTTTCTTTTTAATTATACTTTAAGTTCTGGGGCACATGTGCAGAATGTGCAGGTTTGTTACATAGGTATACACATGCCATGGTGGTTTGCTACATCCATCACCTTGTCATCTACATTAGGTATTTCTCCTAATGCTGTCGCTTCCCTATCCCCTCACCCCCTGCTATCCCTCTCCTAGTCCCCAACCCTAGACAGGCCCAGGTGTGTGATGTTCCCCTCCATGTGTCCATGTGTTCTTGTTGTTCAACACTCACCTATGAATGAGAACATGCAGTGTTTTATTTTCTGTTCTTATATCAGTTTGCTAAGGATGATGGTATCCAGCTTTATCCATATCTCTGCAAAGGCATAAACTCATACTTTTTTATGGCTGCATAGTATTCCATGTGTATATGTGCCACATTTTCTTTATACAGTCTATCATTTATGGGTATTTGGGTTGGTTCCAAGTCCTTGCTATTGTGAAAAGTGCCAAAATAAACATACATGTACATGTGCCTTCATAATAGAGCAATTTATAATCTTTTGGGTATATACCCAGTAATGGGATTGCTGGGTCAAATAGTATTTCTAGTTCTAGATCCCTGAGGAACCGCCACACTGTCTTCCGCAATGGTTGAACTAATTTACACTCCCACCAACAGTGTAAAAGCATTCCTATTTCTCCACATCCTCTCCAGTATCTATTGTCTCCAGATTTTTTAATGATCACAATTCTAGCTGCTGTGAGATGGTATCTCAATGTAGTTTTGATTTGCATTTCTCTAATGACCAGTGATGATGAGTTTTTTTTTTTTAATATGCTTGTTGGTTGCATAAATGTCTGCTTTTGAGAAGTGTCTGTTCATATTCTTCTCCCACTTTTTGATGAGGTTGTTTGTTTCTTTCCTGTAAATTTATTTAAGTTCTTTGTAGATTCTGGATATTAGCCCTTTGTCAGGTGGGTAGCTTGCACAAACTTTTTCACATTCTGTTGGTTGCTGGTTCAAGTAGCTTGCTTGATCATCTATTCCTATCTTCTATAGCTGTGACAAATTTGAAAGCCATTGTTACAGAAGGTGTAGCTATACAAGGAAAAAGATTGCAGGAGCCAGGCACAGTGGCTCATGCCTGTGAGAAGGTCAAGGCAAGTGGATCACTTGAGGTCCAGAGCTGGAGACCAACCTGGCCAACACAGCAAAACCCAGCTAGAAGTACAAAAATTAGCTGGGTGTGGTGGTACACACCTGTAATCCCAGCTACTCAGGAGGTTGAGGCAGGAGAATTGCTTGGACCTGGGAGATGGAGGTTGCAGTGAGCCAAGATTTTGACAATGCACTCTTGCCTGGGTGACAGAGTGAGACTCCATCTAAAAAAAAATAAAAACTAAAATAATAAAAAAGAAAAAGGCTGCAGGGCATGCATCATTTTGTATATATGTTAAAAGTCTTTATTGGGTTAACTCACTGTGATTGATTGATTGATTGATGTTGCTGTTGTTACTGTAGCCTAGCAAAGCCTATCCTGACTTATGGAGATATATACACATCTGTAATTCTGGGCTAGAAATATGGACCCAGATGGAATGATGAAATGAGAAAATAATATAAATGGAAATATAAATGAAATAATATAAATCATGTGATATAATATAAATCATAATAAATTCAATAACACAAATGGAAATAAATCAAAGCCATGAGAGCAAATGGAATTCTCTATGCAAGGAGTGTTGCCCCAGCAGTCAGGGGAAGATGCCATTCTGAAAAGGACCAAGTCCGAGTGCCAAGCTCAGCAAAGCTGAGGACTGAGCAGCAATTTCTGCTCCATCCGTGTTCTGGCAAGTACAGTGTCAGAGGGGAGATGAGAGAAGCAGCCAGCTCTCCAAGGCTGCAGCTGTGCTGGAGAGGTTGAGAAGCCCGAGTGAAGGCAACTCTTAATACACAAGTGATGACAAATGGCAGATTACACTGTGGTAGAAGCTGGATAAAGATGTAGAAACAAAGAAATTCTATATAAGATTAAGCATTCTCACCTCATTTTTAAATGCTGATAAGAAGTTGGTTAGTTAAAAACACATGAGAGTGAGGCTTATTAGGGATTAAAGTCCTTGAGAAGGTGTAAGGAGAGAAATAAAAGGCAGAGAATCTGCACAGGGATTAACTGGAGCCCAGGAAACAGCCCCTTCTTTCATTCAATTAAGAGAAGGGAACAAAGGGACAAGAGCTTGTGGGTAGGGGGCTTGGGCTTGAAGAATGGCTGCTAGAAGGAGGGGGTTCTCATACGTGACTTCACACGCTCATTAGGTGTATGTTCTGTGCCAGGAGCTAGTGTGATGGTCAGATGGGAAGGTGGGGGCATGAGGAAGGGGAGGTGGTTTCTAGGGGGCTCTGAGAGGGGGAAGTGTTTGTTGAGGGAGTTGGGAGGCAGTTGTTGGGGGAATGTGGAAGGAGGATGGGGAGGTGTTTGTTGAGGGGGTGGGAGGGTGGGGGCTCTGAGCAGGGAGATGGTCGTTCGAGGGGAATGGGGAGATGAGGGGGATAAGGATAAGGAGGTAGTTGTTAGGGGTAGGAGGGATCGAGAGTCAGGAGGTGATTGATGGGGGAAATAGGGGGAGGAGGATGGGGAGGCCGTTGTTAAGGAGGATGGTGGTAAGCGACTGGATTTTTATGGGTCTTCCTGGTTCCCAGCTATTTCCCTGGGTTCAGATGAAATAATTGAATCAGTTACACAGTGCCATACTAAGCATCAGGAGCTAGGTCTCTAAAGCCCAACTAATTCAGAAGATTCAGAGGACAGGAGCAGGGAGAGGAGCCCGCCCCCCCACCCCCTGGGAGGATGGCTCCTTCTCTGCAGCCTTCATCTATCAGGGACAGACCCCACCTGCTGCACCTGCATGCGCCCCCTCTCCTCCTCTCTCCATCCCCGTGGCCTCCACCCTGCTCCATACACTTGGCGTCTCTCACGTGGAACAGTGCTCTGAGCAGACTGAGGAACAGGCTCTGTTTGGGGAAATGACAGAGGAAGAATGGATGTGAACCCTCTGGACACATAAGTGACTGATGCTAAGGATACAGCCCCACGTGCTAAGGAACTACCTGAGATCACGGCCACGCCCACCATCCGCCCACCTGCTTCCGGCTTGATGAAGGCCATTTAGAGTAAATACGTGCCATAAAAGTATTGAACAACAGGTATCTTCATCTCCCTGGCTTTGTTTAGGATGGCTGTTATGGACTGAATGTCTGTGTCCCCACAAAATTCCTATGTTGAAACCTTAACTCCCAATGTGATGGGATTTGGAGGAGGGGCCTTTGGGAGATAATTAGGTTTAGATGAGGTCATAAGAATGGGGGCCTCATGATGGGATTCGTGCCCTTATAAGAAGACACTCAGAGGCCAGGCACCATGTCTCAGGCCTGTAATCCCAGCACTTTGGGAGGCTGAGGCAGGCAGATCATGTGAGGTCAGGAGTTCGAGACCAGCCTGGCCAACATGGCAAAAGCCCATCTCTACTAAAAATACAAAAATATTTAGCCGGGCCTGGTGGTGTGTGCTTGTAATTCCAGCTACTCAGGGAGGCTGAGGCAGGAGAATCATTTGAACTTGGGAGGCGGAGGTTGTAGTGAGCCGAGAAAGATCACACCATTGCATTCCCACCTGGGCAAAAGAGGGAGACTCAGTCTCAAAAAATACAAAAAGCAAAAAACCCAGAAGAGACTAAGAGAGCTTGTTTCTCTCTCTCTCTCTCTCTCTCTCTCTCTCTCTCTCTCTCTCTCTCTCTCTCTCCACCATGTGAGGACACAGCAAGAAGACAGTATCTACAGGCCAGAAAGAGAGCTCTCACCATAACCCAACCATGCTGGCACCCTGACCTTGGACTTCCAAACTTGAGAATTGTGGGAAATACATTTCTGTTGCTTAAACCACCCAGTCAATGGAATTTTGTTATGGTAACCCAAGTTGACTAATTCAATAGCTTACAATTTAAAAATAATCATCTTCAAGCAAGGAAACTAGCAGACTTTTATGATATTTCTCTGTTATTTTCTACTCTATGGTGGACTTCGGCTGTGAGGTTACTAGTTTTATTTTTTTCTTTCATTCCATTTTCTGTATCTGCAAATGTTGTATCAGAAACATCCATTTTTTAAATATAAAGAAGTAAATGATTTTATTTATGGTTTTGTAAGTTAGAAATCAGGAGATTTGTCTGTACCAGGCATCTAGAATGAAATTACTTCTAAAATTGAGCACTAATATTAGGGCTAAGTTTTTGGCAGTGAATGCTAAAGGGAAGAGTTTTATGTTTCTTAGAAGTTGTTTGATCAAGGTATGCATAAAAATGCTGCCAGAGAGAAACTTGGAGCCACCTTCCAAAAGGGATACACATAAATCCTGATATAAGAGACATAGGTTAACATAACAGGTAATGTCTGAGAAGTGCTGTAGGCAAGAAATAAAAATATTTTTTCATAGGAGCTTTCTTATATTTCCCTTCCATGGAAGTTGAGGAAGTAGCATTTATCATACCTACATTTCTCACAAATTATAAATGTGTTTATAGTCTAGAAGAAAAATGTTTTCTAATAGTCTAACTTTACCCATGGATAAGCTGTGAGGAGCTAGAAGAATGAGCAGGTAGCACAGACGATCTCTGAAAACATCAAAAGCCCCAGGTGAGTCATTTTTATAGCAAGGATGCTATATATATACATTTCTCTTTTTATTATAAATATATATATTTATTTATATATAAATATATTTCTCTCTCTATATATATATATAAATATATTTCTCTCTCTCTCTCTCTCTCTCTCTCTCTCTATATATATATATATATATCTTTTTTTTTCAGGCAGAAAGTCCTGGAAATTGGTTACACAGGAAGCAGCCTCCCAGTTCCAGACACCATGTGAATAAAGCCAGACAGAAAGACCCCTCGAGTCTTCCCCATCTGTTCCCCAGAGGCTGCTGAAAGGACCCAGGGAAGAGCCCATGGCTGAGGTTTCATTGTGTGGGGCCCACAGGCACGTTCACAGAGGGTGTGGGTCCCCGGTTCCCAGTTAGGTTTCTCTGGAGCTGCTTCTGAGACACTAAGTTCCACATCCTGACATTGAAGGGACGAGACAGGAACTGATCCTTCATCAGGAGGTACGCCACGTAGCTGGCCCTGGCCAATCCGCATCCAAACTGTTTTGCTGAAAAAGATACGCCTCCTGGGGTTGGATGAAAGTGATGTTCTTTTTTTTTCTTTTATTATACTTTAAGTTCTGGGGTACATGTGCAGATCACGCAGGATTGTTACATAGGTATACAAATGCCATGGTGGTTTGCTGCATCCATCCTCCCATCATCTACATTAGGTATTTCTCCTGTTATCCCTTCCCAAAACCCCCAACCCCAGCTATCCTTCCCCTAGCTCTCCCACCCCCCAACAGGCACTGGTGTATGATGTTCCCCTCCCTGTGTCCATGTGTTCTCATTGTTCAACACCCACTTATGAGTGAGAACATGCGGTGTTTGGTTTTCTGTTCTTGTGTCAGTTTGCTAAGAATGATGGTTTCCAGCTTCATACATGTCCCTGCAAAGGACATAAACTCATCCTTTTTTATGGCTGCATAGTATTTCATAGTGTATATGTGCCACATTTTCTTTAACCAGTCTATCATTGATGGGCATTTGAGTTGGTTCCAAGTCTTTGCTATTCTGAGCAGTGCTGCAATGAGCATACATGTGCATGTGCCTTTATAATAGAATGATTTATAATCCTTTGGGTATATACCCAGTAATGGGATTGCTGGGTCAAATGCTATTTCTATTTCTAGATCCTTGAGGAATCACCACACTGTCCTCCACAATGGTTGCACTAATTTACATCCCCACCAACCACACTGAGATACCATCTCACACCAGTTAGAATAACAATCATTAAAAAATCTGGAGACAACAGATGCTGGAGAGGATTTGGAGAAATAGGAACACTTTTACACTGTTGGTGGGAGTGTAAACTGGATTAAAGTGATTTTCTAGGACCATCAGAGCTTAAAGTGTGCAATACACTGAGGAAAATGCTCATTTCTAACTGGACCAGAGCAGGGCAGCTTGCGTGAAGGCAGGTATAT
>CAUYQU010046268.1:0-25892 GCA_963574635.1 Cheracebus regulus | reverse complement strand
TGTATAGAATTAACAATGTGAGTTGACTTCAGCTACTGAAAGCTGAAGGTATATATTGGGACCCTATGCACAAATAAAATTGCTGTTTAGGCATTGCCTATTCAGTCCTCCAGACCCTGTCTTTCTGTCTTTCTTCTCTTCTGCGCACTCTCTCTTCCAGGTATAGGGACCCTCTTGCTGGCCAAGAGTCCCCAGCAGACGTGCCGGCCCCGATAGGCAGGGGCCTCGCCTCTTTGGGACTACCCTGCAAATCACATGATCCTTAAAAGCAACACTGGCTGCCATTCACTGAGTTCTCACAGATGCCAGACACCATGCTAAGAAATTAACATTCATCATTGCATTGATCCACCTGAGAGCCCCAGGAAACAGGTGTTAATTTTTGTTCAATGAGGCCACTGAGGCTCCAAGAAGTACTGCCCAGGGTCCCATAACTAGAAAGTGCTGAGCAAGTTTTCAAACAAGTCCACAAACTCCAAAGCCAGTGCTTGGAATGCCCAAACTGATCTTGGTTTTGGGAGATCCCTCTAGCTCTCAGCTCTCGGGTCCAAGTTCCCGAGTGGGTGAGGGGGCTGGGGTGCTGCTGCCTATTTTCAGTTGCTCCCAAGCACTCAAAGCCCGGGGTCTATTTCCCGGGAAAGCCGCGTCTCTCCACCGAGGTCGTACCGCCCCCTGCTGCTCACTCCCACGCTCTTCTGCAAGAGCATTTAATGCTGCAGGGCCGCCTGTTACCAGAGACTCTAGGGGGTCCTCAAATGAGACCTCCACTTCCCCATAACACCTTTATCCTCTTGAAAGCCCTCCTGGATTTTCAGGCAAACAGAGAGGAAAATAAATGTTTATTTCTGGCCTTCTAGGTCTATGACTAAGGGACCCAAAAAAACCCACATCTTTTTATCCTTCCTTTACAAAACAGGCAAAGAGGAACTCTGGACTTTGTATCACATGCTAACTTTCAGATTCTTCATATCAGGAACGACTCCGGTTTCTCCTGGTCCTGCGAACTCGTGTAACTGAGTCTCTCATGTGTAAAATGGAGACAAAAGTGCCTCTCTTTCTTCCAGGAGGAAAAAATGAGATAGTGTATGTCTAGGGTCCTGCATTTGATAGGTACTTAATAATCAAGCTCTTCTCTTTCCTGAGCCTCAGTGTTCTCACCTGCTGATTTTTTTTTTTTTTTTTTTTTTTTTTTTTTGAGATGGAGTCTCGCTCTGTCAGCCAAGCTGGAGTGCAGTGGCACAATCTTGGCTCACTGCAACCTCTGCCCCCCGAGTTCAAGTGATTCTCCTGCCTCAGCCTCCCAGGTAGCTGGGATTATGGGCACGTGCCACCTCACCAGCTAATTTTTTTTTTTTTTTTTTGTATTTTTAGTAGAGATGGGGGTTTCACCATCTTGGCCAGGCTGGTCTCGAACTCCTGACTTCAAGTGATCCACTCGCCTCAGCCTCCCAAAGTGCTCAGATTATGGGCATGAGCCACCATGCCTGACCTGATTTTTTTTTTTTTTTTAATTTTCTTTCTTTGAGACAGACTCTCACTCTGTCACCCAGGCTGGAGTGCATTGGTGCGATCTTGATCTCTGCCTCCCAGGTTCAAGCAATTCTCATGCTTCAGCCTCCCAAGTAGCTGGGATTACAGGTGTGTGCCACTATGCCCAGCTAATGTTTGTATTTTTAGTAGTGATGAGGGGGTTTCACTGTATTGGCCAGGCTGGTCTCAAGTGATCCTCTGGCCTTGGCCTCCCAAAGTTCTGGGATGATTGGGCACTTGCCCAGTGCAGGTACCTGGCCTTCACCTGCATTACTTCACTCACATCACAGTAATATGCAAGATAGAATAGGGAAACTGAGGGCTGGGTGCCCAGAGAAGTCAAACAACTTGCCGAAAGCCACACAGCTGGCCAGATGCGGAGCCAGGATTCCAACCCAGGCAGCCTGGCTCATGGTGCCGGGCTTGCAAACAACACAACCCTCACAGTGTCTTCCAGCAGCAAGATGGACAGAACAATGCCTTATACAGTATGGAAGATGCAGAGTCTGCACAGGGTCGGGGAGACATGAAGGATGAAGAAATTAGAAAAATTAGGAATTAATCGTTGAAAAAAACGAGGCTATAGCCAGAAGGCTCTTAGGACTTGGGTCCATCTCGGCAGACTTCCTGGAGGAGGTGAGGACTGAGCCAAATCTCACTATGTCAAAGGGACCAGCAGTCAGAGTGACTGGTGGAAATGGCTGCCCTCAGGAAAAGTGCCTATCAGGGAAGAGTGACATTTCTCAGCCTCACAGGAATTGAGAGAAAGCAGGCCAGGATGAGACTGTCATAATAGTGAACACATTGCTTGGGCACATGTCTGAACAGGCCAGGCACAGTTCTAAGTGCTCTGTAAGAATTATCTCCTTTAATCCTTCAATACCCCTGAAGGGCAGCTACCATTAACATGCCCCTTTTACACTTGAGAAAACTGGGCTTTGGAGTGGTTGACTTTCCCAGGTCTCACAGCAACTACAGAAGGAGCAAGGATTCGGACCCAGACAGCCTGACTCAGGCCTCTGCTATATACTCAACCCACAGAGCTATACCTCCTGGGAGGAGAGTCCCTGGCAGGGGGCCTGTTTTGTGTCATCTCCATGTAGATGGCCCTCCTGGACACGCTCCCTGGTGGCTTTGACCTGGACTGAGGCAAAACAGGAAGAAGGAGAAAGCCTCTCTTTCCCCCTATGTTACCAGCATCCAGAAGGTACCAAATGGAGGATGCTTGGAGATTGAAGGAACCGGTCCTGCAGGAACAGATGGATTACTCGTGTATCTGCCGCCCCCTCCTGCCTCAAAGGAGAACTGCAAGGCTCGCTGCCCTTTCACCCTCCTGGAAAGGGGGTCGAAGCAGGATCTCCCAAGCCTTCTTGAGGAAGGACCAGATTGCCACTAGTCTTTTGTTCCTGTTTATAATTTTTTGTTATTAGTTGCATACATCTGTGAGGTCCGATGTGATGTTTGATATATGTTACAATGTGGAATAATAAAGTCAAGCTAATTTTAGCACATCCATCATGTTCCCTACCATTTTTTGTGGTAAGAACATTTGAAGTTTACACTCTTAGCAATTTTGAAATATACAATACACTGTTATTAAGGATAGTCACCATGCTTGTAATAGACCTCAAAAAATGTATTCCTTCTAACTGAAACTTTTACCCTTTGACCAACGTCTCCCCAGTTCCCCAGCGGGGCCATCTTCCCACCTAAGCCTCCTGAGTAGCGCTCACCACCACACCCAGCTAATTTTTGTATTTTTTGTAGAGATAGGATTTCGCCATGTTGCCCAGGCTGGTCTCATACTCCTGGCTTCACGCGATCCCCTCGTCTCGGCCTGCCAAAGTGCTGGGATTGTAGGCTTGAGCCCCCACACCCTGCCAAATGTTTCTCCACGGTCACTCCTACATTCTCTGCAAGTACTTACTGTGCCTGTCTCCATATAGACAAGTAACGATATTTTGGGAGCCAGTAATGTCCACTGTGAGAAGCACTGGTCCAAAGAGGACAAATGACGGGCCAGAGGTCACACGGCCAGCACGAGGAATCCATTTCCTTGTGTGCTACCTCGGCAGACAGCCAGGACTCCTCTGCCATTCTGATACTCAGGTCCCACTGCTGACTCAGGGTGCAGCTCTAGATCTGCAGCTGGAGCTGAGGGGTAGCTCAGGCCAAGGACGGAGCCCCAGGGTCGATGGCTCAAAGTCAGCCCCTGGGCTCAGCCCTCCCCTTCTGTGAGGGACAGGCAGAGAACAGAAAGGCAGACAGTGTCTGAGTCAAGGAGTCAAGACAGCCTCTGGAAATGCAGGCTGGGAGGGAGGGATAGGGTCCGAACCTGACATGGGGCTGAGGACGGTGAACACCCTGGGTAGCTTTTTGTTTTATTTTGTTTATAGAAAGGGTCTTGGTCTGTCACCCAGTCTGGAGTGCAGTGGTGCAATCACAGCTCATTGCAGCCTCCACCTCCTGGGCTCAAGCGATCCTCCAGCCTTGGTCTCCCAAAGGGCTGGGACTACAGGTGTGCCCCACCACATCCAGTCAATCACCCTGAGTTTGAGGGCAAAATTGTCTGAGGATGACTTCCCTCAATTTATATCCTTATCTTAGGGCTCAAGACAATTCTGAGGCTCTCACGAGGAGTGGGGATTCCTGCTGATGTCACATCTTCTCAGGAGGCTGAATCACAACTTCCTTGGAAGACAGTCATTGAAAACAATCCTCCTGGCTGGGCACAGTGGCTCACGCTATAATCCCAGCACTTTGGGAGGCCGAGGTGAGTGGATCACCTGAGGTCAGGAGTTCAAGACCAGTCTGACCAGCATGGCAAAACCCCATTTCTACTAAAAATACAAAAATTAGCTGGGCATGGTGGCGGGTGCCTGTAGTCCCAGCTACTCAGGAGGCTTCTCTCCTGAGGCAGGAGAATTGCTTGAACCTGGAAGGCGGAGGTTGCAGTGAGCCAACATCACGCCACTGCACTCCAGCCTGGGCCACAGAGTGAGCCTGAATCTCAAAAAATAATAATAATCCTCCATCATACCTGAGCTTTCCTCTCTGTCTCATGCCTAGGTCAGTGCTTCCTGCACTGCCTCCCACAGGCCTCCCAGCTTCCATCTCTCAGGCACTTTCCCACTTAGGAGCTGGAGGATATTTCTTCAACACAAACCCACTGTGTCACTCCCTCCTTGAGGCTTGAGGATAAACAGCGTTCTAGAGAGGGCAGGCATGGTGGCTCACAACTGTAATCTTAGCACTTTGAGAGGCCGAGATGGGTGGATTACTTGAGGTCAGGAATTTGAGACCAGCCTGACCAACATCGTGAAACCCTGTCTCTATTAAAAATACAAATTAAATTAGCCAGGCATGGTGGAGGGCACCTGTAATCCCAGCTTCTTGGGAGGCTGAGGCAGGAGAATCGCTTGAACCTGGGAGGTAGAGGTTGCTGTGAGTCGAGATCACACTATTGCACTCCAGCCTGGGTGACAGAGTGAGACTCTGTCTCAAAAATATAATAATAAAATAAAATTGATTTCGCTTGTGTCCTTTTCCTTTTCTGAATGTGGCCCTGGGAAGTAGTCACCTGGGTGGCTCATCCTATTTCTATTGGGCAGAGCTGCTCTGAGCTTGGCCCTCACCCCGTCTTCTCTCCCACTGACACCCTCCTTACACTCAGTTCCATCCACAGCACATTCCTGCAGTTCCATGGATGTTTATCCAGCTACTCCGCGATGTTTAAGAGCAGGTTTCTCTGCAGCCAAAACATCGCCTCCTCCAGGAAGCCTCCCCAACACCTTCCCACACGAGCCCACCTGTTTGTCCCGCCCTTGCCTCCTGACAGCTGCTGCTCCTTACACAGACCTCCTAAACACAGTATAACCCTCAAAGGGTCTTTATTCCACCAGATAGGAGACTTTTAAGAGTTACGACTTGATCTAATTAATCTCTGCATCTCTGACATCTAAAGCAGTGTTTGCCTAATAGATAATTCGTGGATACATGCTGAATAATTCAATTAGTGAATGAGTTAGTAGATGAATGAATCCAGCCCATAGAAGGAAAGGAGAAATAAAGCAAACTCCTGTACCCGTGAAGGAGCAGATTGTCAGGCAAATTATCAAGACTGGATTCTGGGAACAAAACCAAGCCCAACCGGGATACTGAGAGCTGGGTGGCAGGTGGCAGGCTAGGCCCACTCACTAGCTCTGTCAGCAGCTCACTCCAGTCCACCAACCTGGTGGCATGCCCCCTTCAAAACCAGCCTGCAGGAAAATCACAGATTGCTACAGGGACCTCCAGGGCACCTAAACCACATCTACCAAACCCAGGACCACCAGGGATACACGGTGATGTGGCTAGACAATCCGCAAGGCCCCCCACCTGAGAAGTGTTACACCATCTCCTCCAGGAATGGCAAACTCAGATGGCCAGGCATGAATGCAGATGTGGCAGGGTAGAGACTACAGGAGGTGGGGGCTGTGAGGAGGTGACGAGGAGGCACATGCCCAACCCCAAAGGACAGCAGCAGCAGTGGCTGACGGCATCCTCAGACACATGCCATCCAGATCCTCCAATGTTTAACGAGAAACCAGAAATCCACAACTTGGGGAATGTTTCCAAATTTACTTTTTTCGAGACAGTCTTGCTCTGTCACCTGGACCTGAGTACAGTGGCATAACCATGGCTCACCGCAGCCTCCACCTCCTGGGCTCAGGGGATCCTTCTGACCCAGCCTCCCAAGTAGCTGGGACTACATGTGTGTACCACCACAACCAGCTAACTTTATTGTTATTTACTTGTTATTTTTTGTCAAGATGGGGTCTCACTTTGCTGCCCAGGCTGGTATCAAACTCCTGGGCTCAGGCGCTCCTCCCACCTTGGCCTCTCAAAGTGTTGAGATTACAGGCATCAGCCACCTCGCCTCATCTGCTTCCCCATGTTTAAAATTCTATACATCATGCTCCTTGGTATTCACCCAAAGGAGTTGAAAAAAAAAAAAAACTTATATCCACACAAAACCTGCACACAGGTGTGTATAGCAGCTTTATTCATACTTGCCAAAACAGAGCAACCAAGATGTTCTTCAGCAAGTGAATGGATAAACCAGAGTGGAATATTATTCAGCGCTAAAAAGAAATGAGCTACCAAGCCATGAAAAGACATGGAGGAACCTTAAATGCACATTACTGAGAGGAGCCGATCTGAAAAGGCTGCAGACGGCATGATTCCAACCACACGACATTCTGGAAAAGGCAAAACGACAGAGACGGTAAAAAGATCCATGCTTGCCAGGGTTGTGGGGAGGGAGGGATGAACAGGTGGGGCACAGGGGATTTTTAGGGGAGTGAGACTGCTCTGTTTGATGCCTCAATGATGGATGCATGTCATTCCACACTTTCCAAATCCACAGAATACACCGCACCTAGAGCAAACGCTCATGTAAGCCGCTATGGATTTTGGGTGATGTTATGTGTCAGTGCATTACAGTGGACTGTAACAAATGGACCACTCCCTGCAGGTTCTTGATTGTCAGGGAGGCTGTGTATGTGTAGGAGTAGGTGGTCTATGGGAAATCTCTGCACTTCTGCTCATTTTGCTGTAAACCTAAAACTGTTCTAAAAAATAAGGCTTATTTTAAAAAGAAATAAGGATATGAAAACCTCTATACCTGCCGGTGGTATACCTGGGGTCGGGGAGAGGGGCATAGGGGCCCATCCTCCAGGGTCAGGCAATGAATCTGTAGAGAATTTAACAACAGTGATAAAACTGAGTAGAAACCGGACTGGGCTGGGTACAGTAGCTCACTCCTGTAATCTTAGCACTTTGGGAAGCCGAGGTGGGTGGATCATTTGTGGTCAGGAGTTCGAAACCAGCCCCGGCCAACATGGTGCAACCCCATTTCCACTAAAAATACAAAAATTAGCCAGGCATGGTGGTGGTGCATACCTGTAATCCCAGTTACTCGGGAGGCTGAGGCAGGAGAATCGTTTGAACCCGGGAGGCAGAGGTTGCAGTGAACTGAGATCACACCATTGTACTCCAGCCTGGGAGACAAAGCAAGACTCTGTCTCAAAAAAGAAAAAAAAGAAGCCATGCACTGGCAATTCTAAGTGACGTCAGCGATAAAGCACCCTTCCCAGCCCCGCCCCAGTCCACCATTGATGCAAAGCAAGCAATACATGTCCAGAATCCTCCAACTGGCAGCTCCTAAGCCAGCCTGAAACCCAGGGAGGGAACTCCAGAAATGCCTGGGTACAAGAATCATTGAAGAACCAGAGGCTTAAAGTTATGATCCTCGGAAGCTGACTCAGAGATGTCCAGGTAGGCCTGGGGTCCTGGAACGAGGTGCAAGATCCTCTCCTGGAGCAAGGCAGGCGTAAAGTAGGGCCATCGGGAGTGACAGCTCGGGGAATCTCAGAGAGCCCTTATCTCTCCTGTTGCAACATGGGCTTCCCTGAGGCTGGGGGCAAGGCTAGCCTACAGGGTGATCTACAGATCTAACCTGGGGCCAAGAGGGCTGCAGGAGAGGGACGAGGCAGCCTGAGACTGTGACTCCCCACCCAGGCAGTTCAGCTCTCCTGTGGCTGTGGGGCCCACATGCTGTCCCCAATCTGGGGATCAAGGCATGCAGGTGCCAAAAGTGGAGCTGGGACAGGAGAGGACTTGGCCAAGCCTACACATCAGGCCACCCTCGCAAAGCACATTCTACTGTTCTCTCAACACCACCTTTTGAAAGCTTCTCTCACATGAGCTCTGCCACCCCCATCCCTACTGAGTGGCCAAGTCACCACGCTCCCCATGGAAGGACCCCAGGCCTCTGTCCACTCTTGCCCAGTCTCTCTCCCCTTTTGCTGAGTGTTTGATATGTTTCTCGGGTGAGGGCCATCCCATGACTTTTATATTCCACGAAAGGCAGTGGGAACCAAACTGACGACCTTCATGCCACTGGCCGGGGAGTCAAGAAGCCACACTCTGTTAGCACTTAGCTATGTGCCCACAGCCACATCGCCTGCCCTCTGAGCTTCCTCTTCCACAAATGTGAAACCAGAGGGCTGGATGCTCTCTGAGGTCCCTTCTAAATCTAGCATGCTGAGCTCCTGTGGGCAGCTCCACTGCCCACCCTCAGGTAGGGGATGCCAGCCCAGTGCACAGCCCCAAGGAGACACCACACAGAGCAAAACGCAGAGGAAATGGCATTAGCTGTGTATCTCAGGCTGTCCTCAGGGCTGGAGAGACCAAAGAAGGTTTCTGATTGGGCTGAGCAGAGAGGACACTGCAGAGGGGAGAGGCGCCACGGGTCAGCTGGGGGAAGGCATTTGCTGGAACTGAGGGAGCACTTGAGGGAAGCAGGGAGAGTCCTTTCCCCGACAGCCTCCCCCACAGCCACTCATCCTGCCCCTCTGCTCTGGGCCCCACCCCCACCTCTAAGTCAAGCCAACCCAACTTCCTGAAAGCAAGCAGCCACGGAGCAAGACGCACACGCTTCTCACCGATTCCCAGCCAAGGGGAACGGGCTACAAGTTTGTTGACAGAGAGAAAAGTAATCAATTTTTCATTACCCAGTGAAGGTAACAGAATGTCTCAGGATGTCAACAGTTTCCAGGCAACAAAGACAAACCAAATACACAGGCCCCTCACCTGAAAGCTGTTTCCTGTATAAGCATCAGCTTGGATGAGAGGAGGGAAGAGGCAGAGGCAGGTGAAACCACTTGGCAGTCGCAGCGAGTGAGCCAGACACTGGGGCTCTGTGGCTGTCTGCAGTGACCCTATTGGCAGATCTCGCCAGGCTGTGACTCAAGGCAGAGCCTGCACTGGGGGAGGATTCTGGCGCAAGATATCAGAGCAAGATGAGAGAGTGGCTGGGGTGGCTTATTCATTCATTTATTCAGCAAACATTTTTGAGGACTCTTAGGCCCTGGGCTCAGGCCTGAGGCCCTGGTCTAGCTGGGGAGATGAGCGTGGAGACAGCGTCCCTTCACCTAAGGATGGAAGACTGACAACCAGAGAGAGGAAGCGACTGTCCCAAGATCACAAGGTCACACAGGGGCACTTTGCAGGCATACTGCGGGTCTCCAGCATGCAGCAGGTCTGTGGACACGGAAGGAGGCTCAGCAAGTGGCCGGCAGACACGGGCTCATCCAGAATCAACACAGGGAGCTTTCCAGAGACCCTTAGCAAAAGCATTCAGATACTGAACCTAAAAACTAAAAGGAGTTCATTCAAATCTCTTATGGTGCCTATATTATTGTTATTTTTAACTCTCAAGGTGATTCTAACCAAAACAGAAGGAATGGCCCTTTCCGGAGCTCCTTCCCCAGCACAGTGTCAGGCCTCGACACTCCCAGGATGTCTCCTTGTGTTTGCGTTAACGTTTCTCAGTGAATGTCAATGGAGACTGGAGAATAAGTCAACACAGGTCCTCACAATAAATGCCAAGTCTTGTTAGCAGAGTAAACCGTGTGCTTAGCCTGTCTTAAAAGAATCTTTGCTGAGTAAACACAAGAAAGGCTTTACTTGAGAGTCAACAGAGCAAGCAGCTGAGGCGCCCCGCCAGGCTGGAAGGTGACTCCACTGGCACGGGCTGCCAAGTCTGTCGGGGGCCCTGGGAGGGGAGTTGGGATTGGCCACGTGGGAGCCGGAGCATCCTCGAAAGCCCTTCATACCAACGTGAGGACACCAGGGACCAGAGAGGCTTGTCGAAGGTCACACAGTTTGTTGAAAGAGAACTAAGTCTCTCCTGCCCAGAAGCCTCTGCTCTCCCAAAGAGCCCTTCCTCTTAGTGAGGAGGCAAAAACCCAGTCCACATAAAGGAGGAATCGATCCCATTTGCTCTGAAGTATGAAGAAACTGATGTCTTAACGTTCCCAGGGCCGTTTTGATATTTAAAGAAGACTACAGGACAATGAAGCCCTAATGGTGGCATGTCTGAAATGAATGCAGAGGGAAAATATTTTGGTTCTAAATAGGGCTTTTTGCTTTCAGTCTCTAAATAAATGTTCACCCTGATTCAATATTATCTTTGATGATAGTGGATTAAAAAACAAGCCTTATGGTGAAACCCCATCTCTACTAAAACTACAAAAATGAGCCGGGAATGGTGGCACGTGCCTGTAGACCCAGCTACTCGGGAGGCTGAGGCAGGAGAATCACTTGAACTCAGGAGGCAGAGGTTGCAGTGAGCCAAGATGGCACCAATGCACTCCAGCAGCCCGGGCAAGAGAGAGACCCCGTCTCCCCGCCCCCACAGAAAAAACAAGCTTTAATTGCTTCTGATCTTTTCACTACACTCCATAACTTCTTCTATGGCCTGATGTGCATGAGGTTCTCATTTTCCCAAGTAAAGAAAAATTAGGGGCCGGGCACAGTGGCTCATGCCTGTAATCCCAGCACTTTGGGAGGCCAAGGCAGGCGAATCACCTGAGATCGGGAGTTCGAGACCAGCCTGACCAAGGTGGAGAAACCCCATCTCTACTAAAAATGCAAAATTAGCTGGCATGGTGGCACATGCCTGTAATCCCAACCACTTGGGAGACTGAGGCGGGAGAATTGCTTGAACCATTGAAGCAGAGGTTGTGGTGAGCTGAGATCACACCATTGCACTCCAGCCTGGGAAACAAGAGTGAAATTCTGTCTTAAAAAAAAAGAAAGAAAGAAAAATAAAAAATGGCCTGAAATCTTGGACCTATAAGCTTGTTAGTCTCAAAACTCAAGTACAATCACTAACTTAATATCATTTCATTTAACATGCCACCAGAAAAGAAACCTTCTAATACTCAATTTTTCATTTGATTTGTGAATTCCTTTCTCAAAAGAATTTAAGAATATAGATCAAAGTACAAATATGTAGTAAAGTCAATAAAAGAACTGCCAAAATGTTTATTTAAAAAATCAGTACCAAGAAAAGAAGAAGGAGGCAAATACCTCATCCATTTGGGTTAACTGAATTACCAAGGCTGGGCATCTGGTCTGGTGCTGAATTTCTCAGCAGCTGAAGCAGAGAAGAGAGTGTGTGAAGACACAGAGCTCTCGGTATCATACCTAGAGCCTATTCATCCCCCAGAGGACATACTGTTTCGCCTGCCCCTAAATTTTACAGGAATTTTTCGCATAGACCTTATTCAGGAGACCATAACCACACAACAGCCTCCACAGGCTTTCTGGCAAAAGCAGAAATGGTTTTCATGTGGCCTTTTCTTCCAACAACCTTTGAGGAAAACCAAAGGTGCATCAGATTGCACAGTGCTTCAGTGACGTCTTTGTTTTTAAACAAGAAATGAACTTGAGCATGTTAAGAGGTGAAGTCAAGCGTGCTAAGTAAATTACAAGGGAGGAACGACCATATTAAAGTGCTCTTGGTTTCCTCTTGGCTGGGTCATGGGTAGGCACACAAACATGCATTCCTTACTAAGGTGTGGACTGACTCACTCAACCCTCGGCCAAGCAGCCAGACAACCCGGACTGTGTAACTCATCACACCCTAGCCTAGAAGCACTCTAGCCTGAAGGGGTCAATCCAAGTAGCCCTTCCCCAGGTTTGGCCACTATGGGACAGCATTGAGCCAGCATCTGGAAAACAAATTCCTTTTGTAAGCAAAACCATCCAGCATATATGAAATTCTACCAATCCAGTAATTCCATTAATTCTGAAAATCCAATATTTGGCCTTCCCCATAAATAGTTAAAGGGTGTAAAAATAAAACAGCCTTTCTAATTGTAGAAACTGTTTCTTTGATTCTTTGATTCTCTTTTTTTTTTTGAGACAGTCTCTCTCTGTGGCCCAGGATAGAGTGCAGTGGCGTGATCTCAGCTCACTGCAACCTCCAGCTCCAGGCTTCAAACAATTCTCGTGCCTCAGCCTCCTGAGTAGCTGGGATTACAGGCGCACGCTATCACACCGACTAATTTTTGTATTTTTAGTAGAGGCAGTTTTTCTCCATGTTGGCCAGGCTGGTCTCCAACTCCTGGCTCAAGTGATCCATCTGCCTTCGCCTCCCAAAGGCATGAGCAACCATGCCCAGCCACTTTGTGTAACTTTTTAACCACAACATCATATGGGATAGCAAAGAAACACTGAACATTTTTTGAACAGGAACTACGCTAAGTGTTTTATATGTGCCATCTCATTTAATTCTCTAAGAACTCTATGAGGTAGAGTTCTTAGATATGATCCCCACTATGCATATGATGGAACTGAGGCACAGAGAGGTTAAACAACTCACCCAAAGTCACACAGCCCTATTTAGCGGCAGTAGAATTTGAGTCAACCCAGGTAGTCTGATATCAGAGCATTTAACCCTGTGTCCCAGAAGACTTACATGATCCCATAGTGAAAGGAGGCATCTAGTCCATTCCCTCCCGAAGCACCATTGTCTTCCACATCTCAGCCTCAGCCTAACGCCCAGGAAAGTTTTTCCTTATTTTTCTTATTTTGACCTAAAACTGTCTCAAAATTGGTCAGAGTTCTTCCTTCCAGAACTACTTGGAAGTTGAGTCTCTCTTCCACATGAAACCCTCTCCAATTTTTAAAAAATCAAAACTAGTGTTTTTAATTTATAAAAGTAATGCACGTTCAGCCTGGCGTGGTGGTTCATGCCTATAATCCCAGTACTTTGGGAGTCTGAGGCGGGCTGATCATGAGGTCAAGAGATCGAGACCATCTTGGCCAACATAGTGAAACCCCGTCTCTACTAAAAATATAACAATTAGCTGGGTGTGGTGGAATGCACCTGTAATCCCAACTACTCGGCAGGCTGAGGCAAGAGAATAGGTCCAGGAGGCGGAGGTTGCAGTGAGCCAAGATCGAGCCACTGTACTCCAGCCTGGGCGACAGAGTGAGACTCTGTCTCAAAAAATAAAAAAAATAATAATGCATATTCATGGTTTTTTAAATCAAGCAATATAGAAAGGATAAACTGGAAGGTAAAAATATTTCTTCCATCCTGTCCAACCCCTGTCCTCAGAAGTAATCACTGTAATTACTTTTGAATCCTCCTAGTTTTTTAATACTATAAACATATGCACATAAATTTTTTTTTATACTCAAATAGGGTCATGAAATGGGTGGCAACTTGCCTTTTTCACTTAACGAGGTGTCCTGGATGTCTTTCCATAGTGGCATTCCTATACATAGCTACATGAAAACATCAGCATTTATTCAACCTGCCACCTATCACGCACTTTTTTTCCCTAATACAAGCAATACTTCAATGAAATTGTACATAGCATAGGTTCCTACAAATGAAATTCCTGGATAGAGGGTAAATGCACTTTTGAGAGGGAGGACCAAATTACCTTCCAAAAATTGTAGTAGTTCAAACTCGAACAGGTTGAAAAAAACATTTAAAAATTTTAAACAAAAATTTTGGAAGTTGTAGTGATGGCACATTGGCTCACCCCTGTAATCCAGCTACTTGGAGACTGAGGCAGGAAGGCTGCCTGAGCCCAGGAGGTCAAGGCTGGAGTGAGCCTTGATCACACCACTGCACTCTGGGCTGGGTGACAAAGCAAGACCCTATCTCAAAAAAAAAGAAGAAAAAAGGTAAATTTTAAAAATTCAAAATCCCCACATTAATTGTGGTTTTCAGTCTTTGATAAAATAGTAGAAGGAAACATTAAGGGGCTGGGTGTGGTGGCTCTCGCCTGTAATCCCAGCACTTTCGGAGGACAAGGCTGGAAGATCACTTTAGTCCAGGAGTTCAAGACCACCCTGGGCAACATGGTGAAACCCTGTGTCTACAAAAGACAAAAAACAAAAACAAAGTAGCCGAGCATGGTGGCATGTGTCTGTAATCCCGGCTACTAGGGAGGATCGCTTGAGCCCCAGACTTCAAGGTTGCAGTGAGCAGAGATTCACACCACCGTATTCCATCCTGGGTGACAGTAAGACCCTGTTTCAAAAAAAAAGAAGAAGAAACAGAAAGGGGAGGAGAGGGAAGGGAAGGAAGGAGGAGGAGGAGAGGGAGGAGGAGGAGGACGAAGGAAGAAATAAGAAAAAGAAAAACGTTATAGGAATTTACACCCAGATCAACCAACAGCCCATTTTCCCAGGTTTGTCAACATGGCCTTACATCAAACTGTTAACTTTTCCTTCCACGTTTGAAGACAGCTCTTCATTCATATATTCATTTACACAACACATTCTTTCAAACAATATTGACTACCCATCTTTTGTTCCTCAGGCGCTGAGTGAGGAGCTGGGCTTGCTCTGATCCGAGGGTTTCCAGCCCTGATTTATCCTCAGGCTCATCAGAAGAGCTTATGAAAATATAACTCCTGTATTTTCCTGGTGGCCGCCCCGGAGGTGATGGTTCAGTGGACCTTAGAGGGGCTCGCAAGCTGTTTTCGTTGTTTCATTCATTTTTGTGTTATTTTTGTTTACCAGCTTCCCACGTTGATTTAGTTATTTGATAGGAAGCCATAGTTAGATAGAGCATATCTTCCCTTTCCTTTCTCTGGGTAAAATCGCCATCTGGAAATGAAGGCGCCGGGAACGGCCAGGACCCACTTCTGGGAAGTGAAGGAACAGGGACCTGATTCTCGGGAATGCCGAAATCTACTGCTGCTCCCCAGCCCTCCGAGCAACAGCTCGCGCTCAGGATTCCCGACTACAAACGCGCCCCACTCCATCCCTGCTGGCTAATGAAAGTGCTGGCCTCTCCTGACACAGAGGCGGCGAAACAGGTCAGCTGCCTTCATCCGCTAATCGGCTCCGGACTTAAGACATTCCTCGTGGGACGAAGGCTCACGAGCATGCGCAGAAGCCAGCGGCCCCGAGCGCGCCTCCAGCTGCTGATAGGCCTCAGCGAAGCTGAAAAGTTCGGCTTCCTGCGGCCACACTCCGCCTCCAGCCCCGCCTCTCGGCCCGCCTTTTCCTCCCGACGCTGCGTTAACTGGCTAGCCCCGGGCTACAAAAGTTCGACTGCGCCGGGCGCGGTGACGTAGGCTTGTAATCCCAGCACTTTGAGAGGCTCGGCAGGCGGATCACCTGAGGTCGGGAGTTCGAGACCATCCTGACCAACATGGAGAAACCCCGTCTCTACTAAAAATACAAAAGTAGCCGGGAGTGGTAGCGCATGCCTGTAATCCCAGCTACTCAGGAGGCTGAGGCAGGAGAATCGCTTGAACCCGGGAGGTGGAGGTTGCGGTAAACCGAGATCCGGCCATTGCACTCCAGCCTGGGCGACAAAAAAAAAAAAAAAAGTTATCTCTAAAGTGCCACTCAACCAGATCAGCAATTACCTGGCTCACATTGCTCCCTAAGAAATTTACTGTATATGCTCATTGAAATTATGAGGCAGAAGGGATTTGAGTGCTTTGTTTGACTCTACAGAAATACATTAAACATTTTGCTGCATAATTACTTTGAATTCTTTCATTTTACTTTATTTTTGGAGACAGGGTTTTGCTTTGTTGCCCAGGCTGGAGTGCAGTGGTGAGATCACAACTCACTGCAGCCTCGACCTTCTGGATTCAGGCGATCTTCCCTCAGAGAAACTGGAATCCCTCAGCCTCCCAAGTAGCTGGAACTATAGGTATGTACCACCACAGCTGGCTGTTTTGTTTTTTTGGTAGGGATGGGGGTCTCACTTTGTTGGCCAGGCTAGTCTCGAACTCCTGGGCTCAAGTGATCTGCCTGCCTCAGTCTCCCAAAGTGCTGGGATTACAGGCTTGAGCCACTGCACTTGACCCTAATTCTTTCATTTTAATTAGTGTTTATGTCTTCCCAAAGGTGGTTTTAAAATTCTACATGTGGCTCTCTCCTTATCATTTTCAGTTGAGAAGAAAAAAAAAATTGGCAGGAGCTTTGGGTTTGGATATTTTTACCTATCTCATTGTGCAACACATTCAGTGACAATACAGGTTTTTGAAGTTGTTTAGATGGTTTGTCCATGAGCACATCTGTTCCTACAGTTCTCCAGAACATAAGAGCCCTTTGTGCCTAATCTTGGCTTCCTGATGATACAAGATTTTTAAAGCGGTGAGTTGGCCAGTGATGGACCTCGGTGTGCTTCCAGTGGCCACAGGTGATGTGAACACAATTCTGAGAGCCGTGTAAATGTAAGCAAAGTAACATGTATGCTTGGTGAACAATCAGAAGAATGAACTATGAGACTAAGAATGGGGGGCAGGGGGGTTTGAGCACAAGGCTTAGACTGCTAGCCCTGGAGATGTGGGGAGCCACGGATGCCAGCCATGTTCCTCGTATGCAGAAGGGAAGTAACAAGTATTGAATGTTCACTTACCTCTTTCATTCCCATGTGAAGCAGATCCCCATTTTGCAAAAAGAAAAAAGAGCGGGGGGACCTCAGGAAAACTAGAAAGCAGATGGAACTAAGAGGACTTCATTCAGTATCAGATGAATAGTTAGCATTTCTATGTATGTATGTGGGTCTCCTAATTTGATTTTCAAATTCTTTAGAAAGATTTTTTAGCTATATTGTTTGTTTTAAAAGCTAGGCCATCCCAGGCACGGTAGCTCATGCCTATAGTCCCAGCCACTCATGAGGCTGAGGTGGGAGGATGGTTTAGCCCAGAAAAGGCTGCAGTAAGCTATGACCGTGCCACTGCACTCCAGCCTGGGCAGCAGTGAGACCCTGGCTGGACCAAAAGTACAATTTCAGGAATCAATCAGTTTCTCTAGTTCCTTACTAGAGAACTTTCTGTCAATGTGTACAGCACCAGAAACCAAGAGGAGGTAGCAGCAGAGTGTTCTCTGCTGAACATGAGGTTGGCTCTTGGTGTTGCTTTGCTGCGACTATCATGTGCCATTGATGATGGTTCTTCTCTTCCTCCAGGGAAGAGAGGGAAAGAATGCAGTCTGAGTGGGGGAAGAGAGCTAGCCATGCACTTATAGACTGTTCACATTGGAGTCTGAACATTTTGGTTATGATTGTATTGTGTAACTGAGTTTGATATTTACAACATCCCTAGTTTATCACTTTATGTTCTGCTTTTCTAGATGCTGTCCTCTTTCCTTGTTAGTATTCTCTTTAACCCATTCTTCAGCTAAAGTGAAGTGTTAGTCTTCCCTCCTCTGACACTTGTTCACTGAGCACAGAGAATTCCTGCGGTTACCTCTCCAGAGCCCTACTGTCATTACAGATGAGGACGCTGATGCAGGTGAAAGGACTAGGAGCATGGGCCATGCAGGGAGTCACAGTGGGGTTTTCATCTGGTTCACCCACCCACGTACTAGTTTGTAACCTCAGAGCTTCCACTTCCCCATATCTGACATGGGGTCATACTGTCATGGGACTGCTGTGAAGAATGACATGCCACGCAGGTAAGCACAGTACTACTGTTAGCTGTTAATGAGTGAAGGCAAAGCAGGCACTTAACATGTGGATGTAGGCTACCAACTTATTTTTGTTTTGTGACACCATCCTCACTAGCTCACAAATGCCCTGTAGTACAGGCTGAGCATCCGAAATGCTTGAGACCATGTTTCAGAGTTCTTTTTTTCAGACTTTGGAATATTTGTATATAAAGTTTTCATATATACCTTATGATCTTAATTTTAGACAGGGTCCCGCGGTCACCCAGTCTTGAGTGTAATGGTACAAACACAGCTCACTGCAGCCACAAGTCCATGCCACCACGCTGCACTAATTTTAAAAAAAAAATTTTGGAGACAGTCTCACTCTGTCGCCCAGGCTGGAGTGCAGTGGTGCAGTCTCAGCTCGCTGCAACCTCCACCTTACAGGTTCAAGTGATTCTCCTGCCTCAGCCTCCCAAGTAGCTGGGATTACAGGAGCATGCCACCACACCCAGGTAATTTTTTGCATTTTTAGTAGAGGTGGGGTGGTCTCAATCTCCTGACCTCCTGATCCATCCACCTTGGCCTCCCAAAGTGCTGGGATTATAGGCGTGAGCCACCGCATCCAGCTAAAAAATTTTAGAGGGCGTGTTAGGCTGGCTTCAAACTCTTGGGCTTAAGCCATCCATCTGCCTCAGCCTCCAAAAGTGCAGGATCACAGGTATGAACCATCAGGACTGGCCTATGGTTTTAATATACAGGTTGGGCATTCCTAACCTAAAAAATTCAAAATGTTCCAATGAGCATTTCCTTTGTCATGTTAGTGTTTTAGATTTTGGGTTAAGGGATGCTCAAGCTATGTATTAAAAACACAAAACTGGCCAGGTGTGGTGACTCACACTTGCAAATCCCAGCACTTTGGGAGGTCAAGGTAGGCAGATCCCTTGAGCCCAGGAAGTTGAGATTTTTCTACAAAAAATTAGCCAGGCATGGTGGCATGGCCATAGTCCCAGCTCCTTGGAGGTGGCTGAGGTGAGATTTGACTGCGCCACTGCATTTGTGCCTTGGCAACAGCGAGACCCCATCTCAAAAAAATTAAAACATCAATCTGTAATAATGACACCTGCATCCTCCTATCCATGGTTAACCACCTTACTCAAGGCCCCAAACTGTTCACCATCCCTTTTGTATTTCCTCTTATCAGATGCACACACAATGTTTTTGAGTTTATGAAAAGCTCAAAGTGTTGCTTTGAACATTCCTGGCATGTATCCTAATGTTCACAAGTAGTTTCTCTTGAGCAATGCCTCAAAGCAGAACCGCCATCTCCTCCCCTAAAGTTGCTGGAATAACTTACACAAATGATCTTTCCACATTAGCCTGAGGACAGTCACCAATACTCATGGTTTATTATATAAATCCAAACCTGAAAAGTCGCAATTTCCATTCAGGCTACCGCCAAACAAAAAAAGCTGTTTTTGGAACACGGGTTCAAATCTTGTTTTATCCACTTTGTGTAATGGGGACCTTAATAGTTTATTTTCTGTACTCCTTCAGTGTTACTGTAAAACTTCCAAGCATTTGATGAGACATTACACAGCTAGGTCTTATTGCCTGACAACCTTGGGATGTAGCAGTCAACATTCTGTATAGGTCCAAGTTCTTAGGCAGGTTTGTATAGGGTAATTACCCAGGAGGCTTTCTAAAGCTGAAGTATGTATTACCCTCCGCTCCCAGCGTAGGAGACACACCTTACAATGATCAAGTTTATACAGGTAACCTGGACAAAGCATCTGCTCTAATCCTCCTGCCACCCCAGTGCAGTTTCCAACACTGTACCACGAGGTGCCATCTTGTTAGGAGACAGGGAAAATCCAGCCTGTGTCATGTCAGCATAGGTTGAAAGCCAACATTACAAAACCGAGACCATTTTCGCAGAGCACATTCCCAAACTATGAGCAAGACCGACAGCAGTTCAAGTTCAGCTTTTTATTGAACACATTATAAAAGAGGTTTAGTCAAAAAGACCAAAGCCCATGTCATCATCAGACTCCTCGGATTCTTCTTTCTTTGCTTCCACTTTCTTCTCCTCAGCTAGAAAAAAAGTAAATCAGGTTTCAGGACTTCCATACATCATGTACTTGTGGAAAATTAATGCCAATTTTGCCTATAATACTGTATTTTTTTAAATTTTCATTTTATCTTACATGACTACTGCAGTAATAAGTATTTTTACCTCTACACTCTGCCAATACTAGTAACTTGATTCCTACCTGGAGCAGCAGTGGTGGAGGGGGCAGGACCTCCTGCAGGTGCAGCACCAGCTGCTGGAGCAGGCCCACCAGCCCCTACATTGCAGATGAGGCTCCCAATGTTGACGTTGGCCAGGGCCTGCAATACATGTGCACGCAGGGGTAAATGCCCAGTTCTGTCCTTGTCACGCAGCCAAAAAAGAAAAGTATCCCCACTTCCAGGTTACAGTGACCAACCCCTAATACTATATATAGTGGGTTCCACATCCATGGACTCAACAGTGAATAGAAAATACTTAGGGAGGGAAAAAACAGTATGTACAAAATATGCAGACTTCTAAAGCATACAGGAGGATGTGCACAGGTTATATGCAGATACATTTATATAAAAGATGGAACATCCTGGAATTTTGCTATTAGTGGAATGTCCTGGAACCAATGTCCCAGACACTGGCTTTTCTTAGCAAGACTTAGGGCAACACACTGCTGTTCAGATTTGAATCTGATAATTACATTCCTATATGTTAAGAACCTCCTGAAGTAGCCAATTTCCCTCCTTTTACAAATAACATGTCGGTAAAAAATCCAAACTTCCTGAAACACTCAAATAAATATTCTTTCCACAGTTCCATGTCTCCTCTTAACGGTGAATTCAAATTTTCAGTCTACTAAACAAATTCAGGACTTTTCAAAGGAGTCTTGTTAAAGTTACCATATATAGTGTTTTCAAAACTCTTTAGAGGACACAACCCTGGAGCTAGATGCTATTAGCTTCACTTGCCAGAGATTAAATAACCTGTACAATGGAAAATAGCCAGTGCAAGCTCCGTGGCCAGAAACCTTGTCTTTATTCGTCTTTTATATCCCAACACTAAACTACTTACTGTGTCAATGAAGTCCTGTAAACCCAAATGTCCATTAAATATAGGTTATATTGAAAGGATGAGGATTTGCTTGCAACTTATCATGGGTAGTACCTATCTCCCCGGTGACCCTTTTTGGGAAGAAATGACCTGATTAAGATTTTTTAAACCATGGTTTCAGAGCAAAAGGGAAACCAGAGTCTGAGATAAGGAAACAAGACTTTTATTAGCTCCTAGAGACACAAATGCAACGAAATACACTTAGGAGATCCAGCGGCAGGTGCGGCGTTATGGCATCACTGGAGGTAAACTGGCATGTACACCAGCCCTAGTCAATCAGCGAGCCTTACCAAATCACTTTGCCACCATTACCTTACCTTTGCAAACAAGCCAGGCCAAAAAGGTTCAACATTTACACCGGCTGCTTTAATGAGGGCATTGATCTTATCCTCCTACAACAAATAAAACGTCAATCCATCAAAACGTAGCGTATGCAACATCTCCAAAAAGCTGTAAATTAAAGGCAAGTCATTCAGAACAAGTGTACAGAACATGTTTAACCAGCTCAGATATTCTATCACAAGCAAGAGAGATGTGTGCCAGGCGTCCCTCAATGAGGCGAGCCCATCACTGCTGTTTCACGGGCTGGGACTTGCCTGAGTCACACGGCTATTTTTAAGTTACAAGACCTGGGAGGTGGAGCCGAGCTCATGCGCTTTCCTCCAAGCCACACCGTCTCGCCCCGCAGGCCTACTAGGACCGGAGAAATTCAAGGAAATTACACCGAAAGAGGTACGAGTAAGTGTCCCTGAGTTAGACGAAGCGCAGGTCAGGGTGCGCAAGCGCTGCGGAAAAGCTTTTCCACACGAAGGATCTTGGAGTCGGAGCGCCCAGCAGCAAGCGCGCTCCACGCCCGCCGGGCCCACACGTGGTCCAGGTGGCCCAGGCCCCGCCCCGCGCCGCGCCGCCGGAGTTCGCGGCTTGGCCCCGGTCAGAAGTGCTGGGCTGAATGGCCTGGAGCCGCGACCGCAAGGAGAGCCGGGAGCCGCCGCCCACAGGCAGCCTGGCCGCCGGCCCGCGCCCGCACTCACCGTGACGGTCACCTCATCGTCGTGTAGAATGAGAGCCGAGTAGATGCAGGCGAGCTCGGAAACGGAGGCCATGGTGCGGGTGAATGTGGGGCTAGCGCTGCCGGACGCGGTGCTAGTCGCCGGATGAAGTGAGGGCCTCACCCCAACGCGGCCTTAGCTTCCTCGGAAGAACCGAGCACCTTGGCGGCAGCTGAGGAAAAGAGGTTACGGGTTCCGCGCAGCCTCTTTATGTGACCACGCGGACCAATCGGCGCCCGCAGCGGGCGGAAGAGGCGGACCCAGGACCGACTGAAGGCGCCTGCGCGCCGCGCCGGATTCGTTCTTCCGGTTGAGAAAGTTAGCGTCTGCGAGCACGGTCTGTCTTTATTTGGGTAAGTTATAGGACTTGAGAACGTTGAAAACACTTTTAGGATAGGGTTGCCTAGCATTCGGACTTCGCCCCCGTTGGCTCCATGGGTTGCTTGACTTGGCAGGAGCTCCGCTGTAGCCCTGATGACATTGTTCGTAATCTCCTAGTTAGGTCGCGGCCTTCCCAGCCTGCGCTGACCCTGAGGGATGGGCTGCGTCTCATCTTGGCGGCCCCTGCTTAGTGCAGGGTCTCGGGTGAGATAGGAGGAAGGGAGAAACTAACGGCGTTATGAGATCAGTAGCCGTGGAGCGCTTACTATGTCCCAGGCACTGGGCCACATTCTACAAGGATTCACGTAATCCTCACACAGCAGGAGTTGGATGTCATCTCCATCTTGCAGACGGCAAAACTAAGTCTTAGAGCTGGTAACTAGCCCACGATTGTGTACTTACCGCGCAGTGGAGCGTGGAGTTGGAATCCGTAAGCCTAACTTTACTGCCTCGTGCTTGGAGGGTGGGAATTGGTATATGGGTAAATTGTCTACAACCTGTTATTATCTGAGTTTAAATTCGTGCCTTCAAAACTGGTCATCTTTGCATTGCTCGTGGAATTTGCTTAGTTTACTGAAAAGTTAGTACAATGTATTTTGTTTTCGGGAACCTTCTTTAGCCATTGTTTCATAATCATCTCTGAAGAAACTTTTCAATTGGAATCCCACTTGGGTCGATCTTAACTACAAACAAAAATATTTTCATATCCCTATTTTTTTAAAAAAAGCTTTTATAAAGCTATCAAACTTTAAAAAAATAAAACTATTTCGTTTTCATCCAAATCTAAGAAGCCATTATAGTGGCCGGGCGCGGTGGCTCACTCCTGTAACCCCAGCACTTTGGAAGGCGGAGGCGAGTGGATCATCTGAGGTCAAGAGTTTTAGACCAGCCTGACCAACATGGAGAAACCACGTCTCTACTAAAAATACAAAATTAGCCAGGCGTGGTAGCGCATGCCTATAATCCCAGCTATTCAGAAGGCTGAGGCTGAAGAATCGCTTGAACCTGGGAGGCGGAGGTTGCGGTGAGCTGAGATCGTGCTACTGCACTCCAGCCTGGGTAACAAGAGCAAAACTCCGTTTCAAAAACAACAACAATTAAAAAAAAAAAAAAAGAAAGAAAAAGAAAAAGGAAGCCATATAGTGGATTTTGGTCAAGAAAAGTTAAAGCTATTAAAAAATCCAAACATTTCCAAAGCTAAAATGAATCAGTCCAAAATATTGTTCCTCCAGCAATGTACTTAAAAACCTGATCTGATTGGCAAGTGGCACTTTGTGGTCACTGAGGAAATAATTTTTTTCTTCACTTATACATTATAGATAATACTTTTACAGGATATCAGTAAGCACTAACCACAGCTATTCAAGAGTACTAGTTAAGCAAAACGTCAGTACTCACACATTTCTTTTGGTGTTGTCGAAGGACTTAGTGGACAGACAAGTTCCACTGCCCCCTATTCTATCATAGTAAAAATTTCCTATTAATATTTTGAAAAGACTATGCAATAAGCCATTTAATTTTTTAAAAGTGGCCTGGGGCAGGGCATGGTGGCTCATACCTTTAATCCAAGCACTTTTGGGACGCCAAGGCAAGAGGATTGCTTGAGCCCAGGAGTTCAAGACCAGCCTGGGGCAGCACAGTGAGATCCAGTCTTGATTATCTTGTTTTGTTTTGTTGAGCTAGAGTCTCACTCGGTTGCCCAGGCTAGAGCACAGTGGCACCATCACAGCTCACTGCAACCTCTGCCTCCCAGGCTCAGGCAATCCTCCCACCTCAGCCTCCCCAGTAGGTGGGACTATAGATGCACACCACCACGCCTGGCTAATTTTTAACTTTTTTGTAGGGATGGGATCTCACCGTGTTACCCAGGCTGGTCTCAAACTCCTGAGCTCAAGCCATCCTGTTTCCGCCTCTCAAAATGCTGGGATTACAGGTGTGAGTCACCATGCCCAGGCTATTATTTTAAATAATCACTTTAAAAGCAGGCTGGGTACAGTGGCTCATGCATGTAATCCTAGCACTTTGAGGTCAAGTCGGGAGGACTGCTTGAGCCCAAAAGTTTGAGACCCGACAAGGCCACAGAGTGAGGCCCCATCTCTACAAAAAATAAAATTAGCCAGATGTACAGGCATATTTGCCTGTAGTTGCAGCTACTCATGAGGCTGAGGTGACAGGATTGCTTGAGCCTGAGAGTGAGCTGTGATCATGCCATTGCATTCCAGTCAGGGTGACAGAATGAGACCCCATCTCAAAGAAGAAGAAAAAAAAAAGTCTGGGCAACATAGCAAGACTCTGTCTCTACCAAAAAAAAAATTTTTTTTTTTAAATTAGCTATGCATGGTGGTGAACACCTGTAGTCCCAACTACTTGGGAGGCTGAGGCAGGAGGATCACTTGAGTCCAGGAGTTCAAGGTTACAGTGAGCCGTGCTCACATCACTGCATTCCAGCCTGGACAACAGAGCAAGACCCTGTTTCTAAAAAATTTAAAAAAGGAAATCAAGAAATGGAAAGAATGAATTCTGTATCTACTACAGTAGGAATTTAACCTTTAGGGTGTTCTGAAGCACTCTAAAAACACACATATAGGCTGGGCACGGTGGCTCATGCCTATAATCCTAGCACTTTGGGAGGCCGAGGCGAGAGGATCACCTGAGGTCACAAGTTTGAGACCATCCTGACCAACATGGAGAAACCTCTACTAAAAATATATAATTAGCCAGGTGTGGTGGCACATGTCTATAATCCCAGCTACTCGGGAGGCTGAGGCAGGAGAATCACTTGAACCAGAAAGGCAGCAGTTGCCATGTGCAGAGATTGCACCATTGCACTCCAGCCCTGACAACAAGAGTGAAACTCCATCTCAAAAAAATGAGAAACAAAACAAAAACACACATATATGACATTGTTTACTACTATACTGTGAGTGACCACTGCATTTTGTCTTTTCTCTTAACTTTGGAATCGGCTTTTGGCAAGGACTAATACCACACTTTTAATACTGATAATAAAGATTAAACTATCATTGTAGTTAAAAAAAAAAAAAAGCTCAGCCTCAAATCCAAATTAAATCCAAGTAAAATGTGTGTTCACCCATGCAATGGGATATTTCACCATGATTTCAATAGTATTTTTTCTAATTTATGTAGTCCCCTAACCATGTTTTTTGTTTAAATGTCTAGAAGTCATACTTAATATGTAGATAATTATGGCTGTCACACACAAAAAGGAATTGTCCATTTAACATCATATTATTTTGTTTTCTAGTGCTTTCTTTTAATTAATCCCACAATGAGTGCTAGGTAAATGCAGGGCGATGTGCCAGGTGCTGGGAAGATGTGTTGAATGAACGACCGTCACACAACTATGTATTTCTTAGTGCTTTTAATTATTTTGGAATATCTAAATGTCAAAAAGTGAATATATACATACAGATTTCAAAACAACTTCCTAAATGGTTATTGGCCAGTCATTGACATCTTTATTTTGAAAGTCTGAATTGTCAAAT
>CAUYQU010046267.1:0-55153 GCA_963574635.1 Cheracebus regulus | reverse complement strand
AAATACCTAATGTAGATGATGGATTGATGGGTGCAGCAAACCACCATGGCACATGTATACCTATGTAGCATACCTACACATTTTGCACATGTATCCAGAACTGAAAGTATTTTAACAAAATGCCTGTGCTTAAATACATTTAGTTCCTTCTAGAAGACATCATAAAACTTCCATGCTGCATCAAATGCTATTTGAGCTAATAATGAACAAACTGGAAAAAAAAAATCCAGGGTAATCAATGTTATTTTTAAATTATTGCTCAAAATCTCTTTTTCACATGTGAAACCAATAGCTTTGTACACTCTTGATTTGGCATCTCTTTTATGTTTGGGATTTCCTTGAACAATTCTATTAACATACACTCTAGGGGTGGGGAAAATTTGATTTGGCTAAATGTAGAGATAATACACATAATCTTAGGGATTAACTTCAGAAAGTGGACTCAAGATAATTAGTGATCAAATTTACTTGCCCTGGGCCAAATTTAATTCTTGTGATTTAATGCATGCTTTAAACTTGTCAATCTAAAAATACGTGTAGCTTTCTCTTTTGGAATTTATCCCTGCATTGGACACCATTGCTATTCCACCCACATCCCCTGAGATACATTTACCAGCTTTGTGTGTTTGCCACTAACAGCTGGCTTCTACCACATTCTTCAGAGGACTTCTGCTGAGCTACTAGATCTATTAGGATCAGAAATGCCTGTAAGGTTACCTGCACTCAGTTCTTCCTAGGCAGCCCCCTGGCCAATAGCTGATTGACTCTGGAAAGCAAGCTAGCTTCCTTGCTCTTAAAAGGAACATACTCTGCATTGTGATTTACACTCAGAGCTCTTGGTAGGTTTGGGCTGAGAATGGGAATTTGACAAAAACAAAGAAAGAAAACAAATTTTAAATTCTTCACCTTTGTTTCAATTCTTTCTCTTTCTTTTATTTTTATTTTTGTTTTTGAGACAGAGTCTCACTCTGTCGCCTGGGCTGGAATGCAGTGGTGCGATCTTGGCTAGCTGCAACCCCCGCCTCCTGGGTTCAAGTGATTCTTCTGCCTCGGACTCGTGAGTAACTGGGATTACAGGCGCCAGCCTGCCACTCTGCCCAGCTAATTTTTTGTAATTTTAGTAAAGATGGGGTTTCACCATGTTGGCCAGGCTGATCCTGAACTCCTGACCTCGTGACTAGCCCGCCTTGGTGTCCCAAAGTGCTGGGATTACAAATGTGAGCCACAGCCCTCTTAACTTCCTTACTTGATTCTCCTGGAAGCATTTGCATGTGAATCCACATCTTGTTAGTTTCTAGAAATCCCAATCAAATACTCCCTCTGATTTAGCCATTCTTCAAAATAAGGAAGATCAGTTTCACATATGGTAGTGTTAAAATTCTGAATAGATTATCCACCATAGGTCCCACAATACAAAAAAAAAAATTTAAGAGTCAATAATTAAAGGAAAGCAAAAATAGTTCTATTTTAGAAGTTCTACTAAATATGATTAACAGTATTAATGTTTCAAAGGTGAAAATTATTATTATAATTAATAAATAGAAAATAGAAGTCATAGAATACTGTCTCCCTTAAATTAGAAAAATGAATGTCAATTCGAAGCTTAATTAAAAGTTTCCAACCACATTCAAATTAAAGGAAACTTTGTGGATTAGATTTGCATCTCTCCTCAGTTTTATAATGCTATGATGGTTTTTTCTCATTTACAATTCATGTAAATCAAATATCATATGTAAATTAATCTATATAACAATACTAAAAATGAGATCATTGTAATTATATGAAATAGAAAATAAATAGGTTGAAATTATTAGAAAAGCAGTAAATGACAAGCTCTACCATAATTATATTTTCAAAGAAATCCATGATACTTGAAGATTATATTTCCTGGATTTGTCAGAGCAAGGCTTTAAAAAATATTTTTTCTCTCATCATTAAAATTCCTATGTTTGCAGCAAGTTTGTTTTATGTTTTCTGACTATGAGAAATTAGCTGACTTAAAGCTATGTATTAATTATTCATGCAGATGGCTTAAAAACATACCACAGATATCAGTAAAAGCTCCTCCAAGACTTAAAATAAAAAACATCTGTGAAAATGTCCTGTATATGTTTGCCCTGTTAAAATATCCTAAAATGATGACTGAAAATTATTAGAGATCTAGCTATTCATATCTCTGAGGTACTTATAAGTGGTAGCAATAACAAGAACAAAGATGAGATTTCTAGCCATGGCAGATTAAAGTTCTCTTAGAAGTTACTCAAAATAATTCAATCTCATGATATACTTTAAAATAATAGGTTTTCTGCCAACTCAGTAAATACAGACAGAGAGAACTTCAGAGGGAATATTTTTCTCAAACTTGTGAATTTTTAGAATCAGACTTCCTTAATATAAACCACTGGGTGGATAACTAAAGAAAAAAATAGGTACATTTCTCCTATATTTATGAAAAAGCAAATCATGGAGAATAATAAGAAAAAAACATGTTCATTTCTTCTATATTTATGAAAAATCAAATACATAAATTTGAGAAGCAGATATTATGATTTCCATTGTTTAACTAGGGAAACTGAGTTTCAAATGTGAGTAAAAAAATACAGGTATTAACACATTATCTTCTATAGATCATGCCTATAATCTTGACATTCTCTCATGGATGAAGTGCTGGTCTTTGGAAAACAGCTACATCTTTTTTTTTTCTTCATTTTGCCCAACAGGCAGAAGGAAAATTCAACAAACCATTAGAACAGCAAGTTTTGTTCTACTGAAACAAGTAAGATCTACCCTTGGAAGCCATATTAGGATTTTTAGATTTCATGCTTCCATGACCTCAGTTAATGTAAGGCCACATAAGGGGAAAGGAAAAATACTCAGGACATTCCAAAGAGCATTGGCCACCACCTTCACAAAGACCAATATGGGAACAAAATTGATGTACATTTGTTACACAACAATCCCTTTATAGAAATACATTTTTAAAATGATGTATCATTGTATATTGGTTATATTGGGGTGGAAAAGTTGTCTTTTCATTCAAAGTCCCATTGCAGAGGGGCTGGCAAACATTTTCTGCAAAGGACCATATGATAAATATTTTAGAATTCCCAGGACAAGAGGAAAAACAAAGAATATTATTTATTCTTGTTTTAAATGTAAACATTTAAAATTGTAAACACACACACACACACACACACACACATACTCACACACACACACAGTAGCTTGTGGGCCAGACAA
This sequence comes from Cheracebus regulus, assembly GCA_963574635.1. Classification (NCBI taxonomy): domain Eukaryota; kingdom Metazoa; phylum Chordata; class Mammalia; order Primates; family Pitheciidae; genus Cheracebus; species Cheracebus regulus. The sequence continues at coordinate 51,913 of CAUYQU010046267.1, read as the reverse complement.
AAACAGACAGCAGGCCAGATTTGGCTATAGGGTCATATTTTGCTGACCTCTGATATAAAACATGAAAAGCTGAGCAGAGACGTGATGAGGATTACACATCATGCAAAATACTGAATTTGATCAAGGATGAGATTTTGAGTTATTTCTATTTGAAGAAGGACTGAGTGTGTTTCATATTGACATCAGCATTTTTAACATAATATCTAAGCAAAGGATGGATCATGATGGGCATTTTTTCTGGATTCTTCCCAAACATCCATATTGCACCAGTTGTTTTTCTCTTCCAGCTATGGCAATTCCCTCTGCCTTACAGTGATCACGTAAGGAACAGATCTAGAGCACAATTCTGGCCAATAGGATATATAGGGAAGTCCATGTGGAGGCATTCCAGAAAAATTTTCTGAAGAAGGAGACCTAGATCGTCCTCTTGTTTTTTCATATTCTTAATATAGTCCCATGTGAATATTCGATGTGATGCCAGGAACAATTGCACCCATCCAGTTACCAGCCTGAATGTGAGACTGGTATGCAGAATGGCATATCAAAAAGTTAATGTTATTATTCAGCTGGTTCTGCCTGCTTCTCCACCCAGATCCTAGAATAACCATAAATTCTTATATTTTCTAAAATTCTTTCTAGATCATTTCTGATTCCCAAAGATACTTGTCTTTCTTGTTATTTTAGCTGTATCTTTGGCATTTTAGCTTTAATCTGTATTACTGTGAACTTAAAGCATTCTAGTGTTTGGAGAAATTTAAGTGTTTTTTAAAAATAGCTAAGCCTTTTATATTTTAGCTTCTATCTATCCTATGAGGTACTTAAGAAATTATCAGGGTAGCCTCAAAGTATGACTTATGTGGATATCTTGATTTTAGGTGTTCAGATTTTCTTCAGATCTAGCATTCAAATACAGACTGAATGATGTTTGATGTTTGAGAAGAATCCAGAAAAAATGCCCACCACAATCCATCCTTTGCTAATATATTATGTTAAAAATGCTGATGTCAAAATTAAACACACTCAGTCCTTCTTCAAATAGAAACAACTCAAAGTCTCATCCTTGGTCAAATTCAATATTTTACATGATGTGTAATCCTCATCACATCTCTGCTCAGTTTTTCATGCTCTGTATCAGAAGTCAACAAAATATGGCCCTATAGCCATACTGATTTTGTTGGCCTCTTGCAATTGCACCAGGCTATAGCATATACTGATCCATCTGTGGATGGCTTCCAGACACCTTGGTGCCCATCTGACATCTGGCCACTGGAGTAGAATGGCATGGTACAGTTAGGTGTGGTGGTGGTTGAGCTAGACAATACAAAGCAAGGATAGATGCAACCATCTGTGGCTGCTGTTACCCAAAATGCACAGTAGATGTGGAAACATCACTAAATAGGAGGTAGATTGAGGGTTGTCTTAAGAGAGAGAAATATACTTCAGTGCAGGAGAGGTGGAGATAATTCTTCTCCCTTTAAGCCTAGAAAACATCGCTAATGTGATACAGAGAAATTGTATAATTGGAGCTCTATTGGCTTAAAACTCGAATGTAGAGGTCACAGCATCAGAGAAGCAGTCAAGCCAGAAGATGCAAGCCTATATCTGGGACTACAGAGAAGAAGGAAGTTCAAATTAAGTGGAGATCCCCTCAGAAACAGCTGAGAAGGTTGGGGAATATGTCCTTGAGGTACACAGGATAATAAGACTTCGCTTTAGATGTTGAGGTGAAATTAATTTTAACATCAATTTTACTTTTCTTCCTTGTAAATACTGTATATATTCCTTCTTACTTGTGCTCTGCAGCTATTTTCTATCAGATTTAATTAACTACAAGTAAAAATGAAGGAATAATCCCCACCCTCACTACTCCTGCCAGGTAAGGGTATAGCACTTTCTGCCAAAGATCTCCCAAGTAAATAAACTGCACTGATCCTGTGCTCTTGGATTTAGACAGATATGTCCAAAATAAAACTATCAACCTGTCACTGAAGTGGGGACAAGTAGCCCTTCTTATTTGGCAAGTATTAAAGGATGTTGGATGAATGAATTTTACTACTGCTCTATCTCATGGGAGTAAATTAGGCAAACAAAAATGTGTGGGCTGATTAATTATTTGTGTTTATTGGCAGGACATTCCTAAGATATTCTACCACATACTCCCTCAGTTTATATTATGTTGGAGATGTCTAATATGGTTTTAAAATCCATTATTCAGAAATAGAGTGAAAAAGTCTACATCTTTTATGTGCCAAGCCATGAAAGAAAGTGATCATTGAAAAAATAAAAGCAGCCTTTGTCCTAGGTAAGTTTCACATAAAATTCTGCATGCTGGAATTCAAAATTGCTTTGGGAACCCGCCAGGCAACAACCCAAGGGGGCACAGGACAAAATAGAAAGACATGTACTTACTATGCACACTTAATATGTCTTGAGTTCTATCTAAAGTAATTCTGAAGGCATATCCACTGGGTATTTCCCAACAATTTTGAAAACACTATTTATACTTCATGGATAATGAACACTAGTTTATAGATATTATTTATATTACATTTTAGAGAGTACGATATTGGTACTGGAAACTCAAATATGATTGCCAACCAAATTGAACTGAAATATTTCTGCTGTAATTATCAGGAAAAAAAATGCTTTTCAATGATTCTGGACAGGTTGAGCAACTGATGGGTATTTTTGGGAACAATTCTTTTATTGATTCATTTATTCATTCATTCAGTCAACAAGACTGAGTGTTTACTATGTGTGAGGCCCTGTGCTAAATGCTGGCAATATAGAGGTAAACAGTCCTGAAACTCATATATGTTCCAGTGTATTTCGAACTCCCAAAGTTAAAGATTTATGTATGCATTGTAATAGTATGTATAAAGTATGTTAGAAAAAAATAGCTAGTATTTCAGAATTTAGATAAAAACGCTAGCCTAGGACAAAGTAATCAATGTAACAGGAAATTGTATATTTAAAGCAATTTTCTCACAATTCTATTGTGAATGTTTTATATGTTTCTTCTGCTTTAGATTTTCAATCAACTTAATGAACATCTATCATACAAAAAGTATGTTTAAAAAGTGAGGATTCTTCAGTAACATGACACAGACCAAATGAATGTTTTATATTTTATATATCTTCATTATATTTATTTTTTATAAATTAGGAATCCATGAGCCATCCTCGACTTCTTTACATTCTTCACCAATTCCTCAATCCCCCACTGCCCAACCGTTCCAACCTATTGATTCAACATTCTTAATGTATCTCAAATCCAGCTCCTACTCTTCATTCTCAACAACTGCTATCTTACACCAGGACATCATAATTTTTTCCTGCATTAATAAAATAGACACGGTATAGGTTTGTCTGCTTTCTTTCTGGAGGTGCTCTAAATTTATCTTCTTATGCCACAGAGACTACATTCCGAAGTCCACTTTTGTTCCCTTTATCATACTTCTCCTGTGGCTCTCTGATGGATACAAGATAAATTCCAAATCCTTTAGCATGGCATACAGGGCCATTTCTTATCTATTTTCTGTCTGCTTTAGGGGCTCCATTAAGCACCACTGGTCCATCAAATACCCTGCACTCTTCTCACATTGAGTCATCAATTGTCCCTGAAATATCTCATTCTCTGTCACCCCTTGTTTTTGTAATGCTTTTTTCCTCCTGGTTGCCTTCCTTCAACTGTCATTTATATAGTAAAATGTCACTCAATTTTCTGTTTAACCAGTTTCTCCTCCTCAAATCTTTTCAAGGCTCTATTTTATAATAGAATGATGTATAATCCTTTGGGTATATACCCAGTATTGGGATTGCTGGGTCAAATAGAGCGCTTTTAACTGACCAGATCTCAGGAGAACTCATTCACTATCATGAAGACAGCACCAAGTCATGAGGGCTCCACCCCCATGACCCAAATACCTCCTACCAGGCCCCATCTCCAGAGTTGGGGATTACAATTCAACGAGATGTAGGTAGGGACAAGAGCCAAACTATATTACCTACCCAAGGTAAAGTTGCTAGTTTCTCTTCTCTGGTCCATTAGCTACTGCAAACCTTTATTAATGGTAATGATCTAAGTATCTGCCTACCTATTAATTATCAAGCTCCTTAAAAATATGAATTGTGTTGAATTCACAATGATTTCCTCAATATCTTACCGAAAAAAAGCCCTGAGGCATATAAACTTCAACTCCTATTTAGCAAAGAAATAAAAAGTCAACAACTACATATATAGAAAACCCATTTTTTTTAAATACAATCCACCCAAAAGAGAGTAGAGATGCAGTAAATGCACCTGTAACTGGAGGAACTCAAATGTTTCCTTGGAATGTATTTAAAAGAATGTTTTACATGTTGAAAAAAAGAAACAAATAATGGTGAATGTAATCCCAGCACTTTGGGAGGCAAAGATGGGAAAATCACTTGAGGTCAGGAGTTCGAGACCAGTCTGGCCAACATTGTGACCATTTATTCTAGAAATATAAAAATTAGCTTGGCGTGGTGGCATGCACATGTACTCCCAGGTACTCAGGAGGCTGAGGTGGGATAATCCCTTGAACTCAGGAGGTGGTGATTCTGTCCAAAAAAAAAAATGGAAAAGAAACAAATTACTCTTTGAGAAGAAGTTTAATCTCCTGTGCTTTTCTGGCATGTAATGAAATATGCCATTTTGCTTTAAGTGGTGTATATTTCACTCAAGAAAGACAAACAGTAATTATATTTCACTCAAGCAAAAAAGAATAGGAAAAGAAGGAACTGAGGAAGGAAGGAAGAAGGAAGAAGGAAGGAAGGAAGGAAGGAAGGAAGGAGGGAAGGAAGGAAGGAAGGAAGAAGGGAGAGAAGGAAGGAAGAAAAAGAGGCCACATCTTTTTGATGCCGCCTGTCTTCTTAGCTGCCAAGCATGACTGATGTATATGTATTTTGGTCCTATGTTTGTTGCAGTCATCTGCACTTGCTAAACCTGTCCTAATATCCTCTTAAATTCTTCCCTGTAGGACTCTAGCAAAGTCCTCTCACAGCTCCATGAATCCTTAGAGTCACTATCCCTCGCTGATGCTAGCTTCTTCAAACTTCAACAACCAATTTGGAAGCACAAATGAACAATGTTTTATTTAGTCTTTTGTTCATTTCTTCAAAGAATAGTTACAGAATACCTTAGGGGTAGTAATTACAAATGTTCTAAAAATCCTAGGGGCCCAAACAATGTTAGAAAGGATACAAATAAGAAAGCATACAGGCCGGGCGTGATGGCTCAGGCCTGTAATCCCAGCATTTTGGCAGGTCAAGGCAGGTGAATCATTTGAGGTCAGGAATTTGAACCAGGCTGGTCAATATGCTGAAACCATGTCTCTACTAAAATTACAAAAATTAGCTGGGTGTTAGTGGCATGTGTCTGTAATCCTAGCTACTTTGGAGGCTGAGGCAGAAGAATCGCTTGAGCCTGGGAGGCAGAGGTTGTGGTTAGCTGAGATCATGCCAGTGCACTCCAGTCTGGGAGATGCAGTGAGACTTTGTCTCAAAAAACAGAAAAGAAAAAAAAAAAAAGAAAGAAAGCATACAAGCACCCATGCCTGGTAATTTTCTTAATATTACATTTTAAGTGTGCTTTATTTTCTGGAATCAAGTCTTTTGTAAGATATATACTTTGCGAATATTTTATTCTATAGATTGTCTTTTCATTGTCTTAAGAATTTCTCGAAAAGACAGAGGATTTTAATTTTTATTTTGAAGTTCAGTTTTTCAGTATTTATTTTTTGAAACATCTCTTTGATTTTGTATCCAAGAAATACACACCTAACCCAAGATCATAAAATTCTCTGGTTTTATTTTCTTTTTGAGGTTTTATAGTATCAGGCTTTACATTTAGGTTTAAGATACAATTTGAATTGATGCATTTTAAACAATTTTATTGCGGTATATTTTACATAGCAGAAAGTTCAGCCATTTAAGATGTGCATTTCAATGATTTTTAGGAATGTTACCAAGTGTTGCAACTATCACCATAATCAGTTTTAGAACATTTTTATCTCTCACTTCAATAATATTTCTCAAACATATTTACAATTAATTACTACCCCAACCCTCAGCCTCAGGAAACCAATAATCTAGTTTCTGTTATATAAATTTGTTTTTATGGACATTTAGTGTAAATGGAATCATAAAATATGTGATCTCTTGTGCCTGGCTTCTTTCATTAGGCATAATGTTTTGGAGGGTCAGCCACAACATAGCATGTCTGAGTAGTTCATTCCTTCTTATGGCTGACTAGTATTCCACTGTACGACTATAACAAATAGTGTCTATCCATTCACCAGTTTAGGGGCATTTGGGTGCTTTCCAATTTTTGGCAATTATGAATAATGCTGCTGTGAAGATCTGCATGTAAAGATTTGCAGGCAGATCTAACTAAAGGCCATTACAGCTCTATGGACTTTTTATAGATCTGCATGAAAGGATTTGCAACGTATATCCATGGACAAATGTTGAGGTATACTTTGAAGTTCATTTGTTTATATATGGATATTGTCATGGGTTGAATTATGCTCTCTCAGAAATTCTTACACCATAAATCCTAAGTCCAAGTACTTCAGGGTGTGACTGCATTTGGAGATAGTGTCTTTAAGAGGTAAGTAAAATGGGGTCATTAGAGTGGGCCCTAATCCAATATGACTGGTTTCCTTATAGGAATTGGAGATTAGTACCCAGGCACATGCAGAGGGAAAAAACAAATGAAGACACTTGGAAGAGATACTCGTCTGTAACCAAATTAAGAGATCTTCAGAAGTAACGAATTCCACCAACAACTTGATCTTGGATTTCTATCCTCCAGAATTCTGAGGAAATTCATTTCCATTATTTAAACCACCTGTTTGTGGTGCTTTGTTATGGCAGCCATATCCAACTAATATACATATCAATTTGTTCCAGTAGCATTTGTTGTAAAAGCAAAACTATCTCCACTGCATTGTCTGGGTATTTTGTCCATAAACGTGTGGATTTTTTTTTCTGGTTTCAGTATACTGGTCCACTGATCTATTTATCTATCTTTAATCCAATACCAACTTTCCCTTTATTGCTGTAGATTTATAGTATAAGACTTGAAATCAGGCAGCATTAGTGCTTCATTTTTTTTTCAGACTTGTTTTTGTTATTCCAAGTGGACTGTTTATCCACATGAATTTTAGAATCAGATTGTCAATTTCTCCCTTAAAATTGTTTCTGGGATTTTAATTGGGATTGCATTTCACCTGTTGATCATTTAGGGAAGAATTGCCAACTTACCACATTTAAGCTTTTGAGACATGAAAAAAATCTACTTAGGCCTTCTTCAGTTAATCTCAGCAATGTATTGAAGCTTTTTTATTATTATTATGCTTTAAGTTCTGGGGTACATGTGCAGATCTTGCAGGACTGTTACATAGGTATACCATGCCATGGTGGTTGGCTGCCTCCATCCTCTCGTCACCTACGTCAGGTATTCTCCTAATGTTATCCCTCCCCAATCTCCCCACCCCTCTGCTATCCCTCCCCTAGCTCCCCACTCCCCAATAGGCCACAGTGTGTGATGTTCCCCTTCCCTGTGTCCATGTATTCTCATTGTTCAACACTCAATTATGAGTAAGAACATGCAGTGTTTGGTTTTCTGTTCTTGTGTCAGTTTTCTGAGAATGATCATTTCCAGATTCATCCATGTACCTGCAAAGGACATGAACTCATCCTTTTTCATGGCTGCATAATTTTCCGTGGCATCTATGTCCCACATTTTCTTTATCCAGTCTGTCCTGGATGGCATTTGGGTTGGTTCCAAGTCTGTGCTATTGTAAACAGTGCCACAGTGAACATACGTGTGCATGTGTCTTTATAATAGAATGATTTATAATCCTTTGGGTATATACCTCATAATCAGATTGTTAGCTCTTCTTGTTGCATTGATCCTTTTATCATTATGTAATGCCCTTCTTTGTCTCTTTTGATCTTTGTTGGTTTAAAGTTCATTTTATTAGAGACCAGGATTGCAACATCTGCTTTTTTTTTTTTTTTTTTTTTTTGCTTTCCATTTGCTTGGTAAATCTTCCTCCATCCCTTTATTTTGAGTCTATGTGTGTCTTTGAACATGAGATGGGTCTCCTGAATACAGCACACCAACGGGCCTTGATTTTTTATCCAGTTTGCACATCTGTATCTTTTGATTGGGGCATTAAGTCCATTTACATTTAAGGTTAATCTTGTTATGTGCCAATTTGATCCTGCCATTTTGATACTAGCTGGTTGTTTTGCCCATTAGTTAATGCAGTTTCTTCATTGTGTTGGTCTTTTCCATTTGTTATGTTTTTGCAATGGTTGTTCCTTTCCAGGTTTAGTGCTTCCTTCAGGAGCTTTTGTAAGGCAGGCCTGGTGGTAACAAAATCTCTCAGCAATTGTTTGTCCATAAAGGACTTTATTTCTCCTTCACTTATGAAGTTTCATTTGGCTACATATGAGATTCTGGGTTGAAAGTTCTTTTCTTTAAGGATGTTGAATATTGGCCCCCACTCTTCTGACTTGTAGGGTTTCTGCTGAGAGATTCACTGTGAGGCTGATGGGCTCCCTTTTGTGGGTAACCTGACCTTTCTGTCTGGCTGCCCTTAGCATTTTTTCCTTCATTTCAACCCTGGTGAATCTAACAATTATGTGCCTTGGGGTTGCTCTTCTTGAAGAATATCTTTGTGGTGTTCTCTATATTTCCTGGATTTGAGTGTTGGCCTTCCTTGCTAGGTTTGGGAAGTTTTTCTGGATTGTATTCTGAAGTGTGTTTTCCAGCTTGAATTCATTCTCCCCATCACATTCAGATATTTGTATAGTACATTTCTCCCTAAATAGTTTATATAATTTTTTGTTTGTTTGTAGAAAGTGATTTATTTAAAGAGAGATAAACAGGAGAAGGAGAGAGAACGAAACAGATAACTCTCACACTGAGTGAGAGAATCCAGAAAGATGGAATCCAGGAGAGGAAAGCAGCTTCCATGGGAGTGTTAGGGAATAGAGAGAGAGATGGAGTTTAGGAAGGGAAGACAGGCTTCCATGAGAGAGTGTGGAAGGGGACCAAAACATGGAGTCCCAATAGTTTATATTTTTCATTATATTTTGGTAGTGTTTTACATTTTTAATGTTAGTATTGATTTTTTAATTAATATATAGACCGACATTTGAATTTGTGTATTGCAATTTTATTAAAATCACTTTAGCTCTAGTAGACTTTTTATGGATTCCTTTGGGTTTTCTACATAATCCCTCTTTTCTTAAATCTTTAAGTCCAGGAGTACAAGTACAGGTTTATTTTATAGGCAAACCTGTCATGGGGATTTCTTGCACAGAATATTTTGTCACCCAGAAATTAAGCCTAGTACCTGTCAGTTATTTTTCCTAGTTCCTCCCATCTTCCAGCCTCTGCCTCAGGTGTGCCCCAGTGTGTATTGTTCCCCTCTTTGTGTTCATACGTTCTCGTCATTTAGCTCCCACTTACACATAAGGCAGAACATACGATACTTGGTTTTCTCTTCCAGCACTGGTTTGCTAAGGATATTGGCCTCCAGCTCCATACATGTTCCTGCAAAGGAGGTGATTTCATTCTTTTTTTACAGCTTCATAGTATTCATGCTGTATATGTATCACATTTTCTTTATCCAGTGTACCATTGATGGGCATTTAGGTTAATTACAGATCTTTGCTATTGTAAATAATGTCACAATGAACATACATGTGCATGTGTCTTTATAATAGTACAATTTATATTCCTTTGGGTATATACCCAGGAAAGGGATTGCTGGGTCAAATGGTAGTTCAGATTTTAGCTCTTTGATGAATTGCCACCCTGCCTATGACAATGGTTGAATTAATGTATGCTCCTACCAACAGTGTATAAGCATTTCTTTTACTATGCAACTGTACCGGCATCTGTTATCTTTTGACTTTTTAATAATAGCCACTCTGACTGGTGTGAGATGGTATCTCATTGTGGTTTTGATTTGCGTTTCTCTAATGATCAGTGATGTTGAACTTTTTTTCATATGCTTACTGGCTGCATACATGTCTACTTTTGAAAAGTCATCTGTTCATGTCCTCTGCCCACTTTGTAGTGGTATTGTTTGTTATTTTCTGGTAAAATTATTTAAGTTCCTTATAGATGCTAGTTATTAGACTCTTGTCAGATGAATAGCTTACAAAAAATTTCTCCCATGATGCACGTTGTCCTTTTACTCTGTTGATAGTGTCTTTTTCTTTGCAGAAGCTCTCTAGTTTAATTAGATCCCATTTGTCAATTTTTGCTTTTGTTGCAATTGCTTTCAGTGTCTTTGTCATGAAATCGTTCCCCTTTCCTAAACCAGAATGGTATTCACTAGGTTGTCTTCCAGGGTGTTTATAGTTTTGGGTTTTTACATTTAAGTCTTCCATCCACCCTCAGTTGATTATTGCATATGGTATATGGAAGGCATCCAGTTTCTGTATTTCCCATATGGCTAGCCAGTTATCTTAGCACCATTTATTGAATAGGGAGTCCTTTCCCCATTACCTATTTTTGTCAGTTCTGTCAAATGTCAAATGGTTGTAGGTATACAGCCTTTCTGGACACTCTATTCTGTTCCATTGGTCTAGATGTCTGTTTTTTGGGTTTGGTTTTGTTTTCTGTTGGAGGCAGAGGAGTCTCACATTATATCCCAGACTGGAGTATGCGATCTTGACTCACTGCGACCTCTGCCTCCCGGGTTCAAGCAATTCTCCTGATTCAGCCTCCTGAGTAGCTGAGATTACAGTTGCCTGCTACCATGCCTGGCTAATTTTTGTATTTTTAGTAGAGACAGGGTTTCGCCATGTTGACCAGGCTGGTCTTGAACTGCTGACCTCAGGTGATCCGCCCGTCTTGGCCTCCCAAAGTGTTGGGATTACAGGAATGAGCCACCGTGCTTGGCCATGAATTTTAAAACAGACTTTTCATAGCTCTATGAAGAATGTCATTGGTAGTTTGATAGGAATAGCATTCAATCTATAAATTGCTTTTAGCAATATAACCATTTTAATGATATGGATTCTTATCCATGAGCATAAAACGTTTTTCCATTTGTATCATCTCTGATGCCTTGGAGCAGTGTTTCATAGTTCTCATTGAAGAGATCTTTTACAACACTGGTTAGTTGTATTCCTAGTTTGTTTTTTTGTTTGTTTGTTTTGTTGTTGTTGTTGTTTTCTTTTCATGCCAGTTGTGAATGGGATTGTGTTTCTGATTTGGCTCTTGGCTTGATCATTGTTGGTGTATAGGAATGCTAGTGATTTTTGTGCATTGATTTTGTATCTGGAGATTCTGCTGAAGTTGATATCAGCTTAAGGAGCCTTTGGGCTGAAACTATGGGGTTTTCTAGGTATAGAATCATCTCGTCTTCTAGGAGGCATAGTTTGATTTCCTCTCTTCTCATATGGATGTCCTTTATTTCTTTCTCTTGCCTGATTGCCCTGGCCAGAACTTCCAATACCATGTTGCCTGATTTCTTTTTTCCTTTCTTTCTTTCTTTTTTTTTTTTCTTTTTCTTTTTTTTTTTTTTTGTCAATGTCTTGCTCTGTAGCCCAGGCTGGAGTGTAGTGGTGAGATCTTGGCTCACTGCAACCTCTGCCTCCCATGTTCAAGCAATTCTCTGCCTCAGCCTCCCGAGTAACTGAGATTACAGGCGCCCACCACCACACTCAGCTAAGTTTTTGTATTATTAGTATAGACAGGGTTTCACCATCTTGGCCAGGCTGGTCTTGAACTCCTGACCTCGTGATCCTCCCCCATCAGCCTCCCAAAGTGCTGGGATTAAAGGCGTGAGCCATGGTGCCCAGCCTTGTCTCTGTTTTCAAGGGGAATGCTTTCAGCTTTTGCCCATTTAGTATGATGTTGGCTGTGAGTTTGTGATAGATGGCTCTTATTTTGAATTACGTTCCTTCAATACTTAGTTGATTGAGAGTTTTAAATATGAAGCAGTGTTGAATTTTACTGAAAGGCTTTTCTGCATCTACTGAGATATCATATGGTTTTTGTCATTAGCTCTGTTTATTAATGAATCATATTTATTGATTTGTGTATGTTGAACCAACCTTTCATCCCAAGGATAAAGCCAACTTGATCACGATGGATAAGCTTTTTAATGTACTGCTGTATTCTGTTTCCTAGTATTCTGTTCAGGATTTTTGCATTGGTGTTCATCAAGGATATTGGCTTAAAATTTTCTCTGAAAATGAAGGGAGTTTTAATTCTTCCTTTCCATTAAGATTATTTTATTTTTTTTCCTATTTTTTAATAGATAAAAATTCCATTATAATGTCTTATAGAAGTGGTAAGAACAGCCAGTCCAATGAGTAAGATGACGCTGCTATATGTTTCTTGTATACGTTTTACAAGCTTAAGGAAGTTCCTTTCTTTCCCTTCTTGTGAACTTAAACACTTGCAGTTTGCTGTAAGTTTTTAACAGAAAAGGATGTTGCATTTTTGTCAAATGTCTTCTCAATTTCTATTAAAATAATCATATGGTTTTACCTGTTTTAGTTTGTTATTATGATATGCTACGTAGATTATCTCTCATATGTCAAACTAACTTTGCATTTTTTAAATAAACTTCACTCACACATAATATATGAGTTGGCACACTGTTGAATTTGGTTTGCTCATTGTATTTTCTTATAATTTTTGCAACTAAGTTTACGAGGTGTATTTATCTGTATTTTTATTTTTCTTGTAATGTCCTAGTCTGCTGTTACTATGAGACTATGCAAGATTAGTAGAATAAATTTCAACATATTCTATTCTTTTCAATTATCTGCAAGAGTTAATGTGAAATTATTTTTATTTCTTATTTAAGTACTTAGTTCATCATTTAGGTCTGGAATTTCCTTTATAAAAAGATTTTAAAGTAAAATTTAATATTAAATATAGATATAGTCTGATTACATTTGATATTCCTTCATGGATGAGCTTTGGTAGTTTATGTCTTTCAACGAATTTGTTCCTGTCATCTAACTTTTAAAATTTATTGACATAAAATTATTGATAATAGTCCATTATTATCCTCTTGATATATTTAGACTGTAGATTCTCATTCTTGATAACCATATTTTTGCGTATTTATTTTTTATCTATGAAGACACAAGTTTATAAATTTGGCTAAAATGTATAAATTTATTGTTTTTTTCAAAGACTTGTTTTCGTTATTAATTTAGTTTTTTATTTTTCTATTTTATTGTTTCACTCTTCTGTATTATATTTTTTTCTTTACTTACTTTAGATTAACTTTTCCTTCTGTCTCTAGTTTCTTAAGGTAGATGTTGAGGTCATTGATTTGGGCCTTATTTTCCTAATACATGTTTACATTAATATTTTATGTAATAATATAAATATTTATATTAGGGCAAAACTGTCCCTAAATACTGCTTTAGTTGTTTTGCCCACATTCTGATATGCTATGTGCTATGGTTGGATGTTTGTTCCCTCCAAAACTCATGTTAAAATTTGGTTGCCATTGTGATTTTTGAGTGGTGATTGGTCCATGAGATCATTTTCCTCATAAATGAATTAATAGTTATGCAGAAGTAGGTCTATTATGGGAGTTGATTTGTCATAAAAAGGTAAGATTGAGCCCTTTTCCGCTCTCTCTCTCCCTTTCTCGCTCTGTCTCTCACCCTCTTGTCTTCTGCCATGGCATGGCACAGCAAGGCTTTTGTAAGATGTCCACACCTTGACGTTGGATTTCCTAGCCTTCCTGACTGTATGCCAATAAATTTCTGTTAATTATAAATTACCTAGGTCTCGGATATTCTATTACAGCAGCAGAGAGCAAACTAAGACACTGTATTTCTATTTTTATTCAATTCTAAACACATTCCATTTTTTCTTTTGATTTCTTACATACACAAATTAATTTTTAAATATTTGAGGATTTTCCAGGTATTTTTCTGCTACTGATTTCTATTTAATGCCACTGTGTTTAGAGAACATTATGTATTTTCTTTTAACATTATATGTTCATATTACATTTAAATATATAAAAGTTCCTGAAGGCTTGTAGTTTATTGAGATTTATTTTGTAGCTCATAATATGAACTATCTTGGTAAATGATAAATGTACATTTGAAAAGAACAATTCTTCTTATCCCAGCTCTCATATATTTTCATTAAAATGAGCCTTTGCTCTATTAAATATATTAATCCTCCAAAGTAATTAATACTTTTTTTCCTCATGTTATGGAGAATTAAACCTTAAAATGGCTTGAAATTAAATTCATTTCTCTCCTGCTATTTTGCTTAAGAGTAACAAATAATGGGAAAAATACAGATTATCACAGTTTCTGATTTATAGCAGAAATTACACACACACACAAGAAATACACAGAATGAGAAAAAGACAAAAGGAAACGTTTGTGCACTTGACATTTTCTTTTAAATGCCATTTCTCTAGATGGAATTTCAGTGCATGTAAAGTTCATAGGGTATAGAGCCCTTAGGAATTTTACATTCCTATTGTAAAATAGAATCTATGTTTTCTCTTTTAAACTACTTAAAAAATTACCAAAATTAAATGGCTATACAAACACAGGCAATCATGTATTCAATCATAGTTTTTAAAAAAAAATAGTATTAGCAGAAACCATTCTAATTTTTTTCAAGTTTTCCAATAATGAGTTCAAGATGTCTTAACCACATGTCACTGAATCCTTGCAAATTTAGGATCATCTGTAGGATAACAGACTTGCACTTTCAAAGTATGTTTGCTTTCAAGAGGCCTCAGAACTCTGCGACTTTTTCCACCCTTCATGAACCTCACCATTGAATGACTCACTATGGGTGGGGAGTGTGGGATATCACCCTTCATAAGCCCACCGATGTGGTCTTGGCAGTTACTTGACTCTTCTGACAAAATGGGAAATAACACAAGGAAGCCATCATGCTATGTTTTCATGCTACACAGAAAATGTTCTTGCAAAAAATACTACACAGATTGGTGAAGACTTACAAGAACATAAAATATATTTTGATGCTTTCTTTTTTATATAGATATTTGTTTATATTCAGGGTTCATCAGAAAATACCAGTAATAAACTTACTGAAAATCAGCGGTATCCTCTAAGACCATCAAACCAAATTCATCCACATTTTATGATTTTCAATTATATCTTAAATCTCACCAAATCAATTTTTTATGCATAAGGGGAAAGGTCATTTTCCTAAATATGCAGGAGGAAAAAAATCACAAAATAATACTGCACTAACCTACCCTCATTTTTAACTTAACTTGAAATAACATCAATTAGCTGATTCTGCTTCATGTGGTGATCATCAATAACTCATAAAACTGTGACAAGAACATTTTTATATTAATTTAATATATAATTGTTTACATTCACATTAAAAAGTCAATTGTAACAGAACTGACTGTAGCCAAGTATATTTTATGTTAATGAAAAAAGTCTAAATGTAGAGTTTCATATTGTTCTCTTGAATTTTTTAATAGATTTCTCCAAAATTTGGTATACAATATTTATGCCAATAATAGAGTGTGTTTCTTAATGTCTTTTGAAGCCTTGAATAGAAAAAAAAAAAAGTAAAAATAACAACTGAATATCCGTTTTGATTTTAAGTGGTTGATCAATTATCTTTATGTTTTTCCTACCAAGTACAGAAATAGTTGAAAGGGCACACGAGGCTGGACAAGGTGGCTCATGCCTGTAATCTTAGCACTTTGGAAGGCCGACACGGGCGAATCACGAGGTCCGGAGATGGAGACCATCCTGGCTAACACGGTGAAATCCCATCTCTACTAAAAATACAAAAAAAAAAAAAAAAAAAATTAGCAGGGCCTGGTGGAGCTCGGGAGGCTGTGGCAGGAGAATCACTTGAACCTGGGAGGCGGAGATAGCATGAGCCGAGATCACACCACTGCACTCCAGCCTGGGCAATAGAGCAAGACATCGTCTCAAAAAAAGAAAAAAAAACAAAGCAACAACAAAAAAAGGTACACAAATCAACATGCATGTGTAGTTGATTTTAGGAGTATCGCATGTAATACTGATAAAAGGCAGATCACAAGAAATGATTTATATGCATGACCATAATTGCATTCCTAATACCATTACCCATAATGTAATTTAGTCTCCAAACTGCTGGCTTCCTCCTCAAGAGCAGTACCCACCCTGTAGGACTGATGTGAATGTAGAAAGTTAAAGGTTTCAGAAGAGACTAAGCTAAGCTTACTGAGTTTGCTTCGTTATATTTCAATGAATTGTGAAATAGATATTAATTTTCATTTTACCAATTACGTATTTAACCACAATGATTAAAAAACTGCAAGATGCCTGTTATTTTAACCTTGAAACTACACTTTTCAATAGCACACAGAGACTGCAAGTAGAGAATAATAATATTTGATTTTCCTTTATAAGTAAAGACAGTTAACAGAGATTCCACAGTATGAAAAATGAAACTTTATGGCCATAAAGATCTTAGTGATAACAAATATAAATATAAAATAAAGAAAATGAAGCTTAGAAAGGTTAAGTGACTCACTCAACTTTCCCCAAGCTGATAGCTACAGAAGTAGCATTGAAACACATGCCTCTTGAATTACATATTTTATTGACTGGCTTACCTTACCTTAACTTTCACATCAACTGCTCCACTAACACTCATTAGGGGAAAAGACATTCTTGGGCTTTTAGAATAATCTCTTTGTGGAGCTGATTCACTTTGGGCCACATTTCTTTAAAACCACAGCATGTTCATACTTGACAGAGTTCCGATGGGCTGGGTTCCAAAGAGTGTTAAGAAACATAGGCAAATGGGACTTGCAAAAGGGACTGTTCTTAATGGCCACTTCCAAGAGAGCTTCAGGCCATTAAAAGTCACCCATTTTGTTTTATTGGGCACACAGCCAGTTAGCTCCATAGCTAGTATTGTACAGAAACCCAGATCCTGGCTGATACTTCAGGAAATTTTCCTCTTTTCTTCTTTCATTCCACTTCTCCAAACTAGAAATAAATTTGAAATTACAGACTGATTGTAAAGAATCACTCAATTAAAGAATTAATTTAAAGGTGATAGCCTTTTATTCACTTACTATAGATAATAATTTACTAGTCTGAGTTTCATTACAGCAAAATAATATGTAAGCACAAAACTATTGTTTATACCTGTGCAATTAGTTTCTGTGTGTGTATATGTGTGTGCATCTGCATGCACACAGGGTGTGTGAATCATGAAACAGCAAGCAAATAAAACTTAAGCTTCAGTAGTGCTCATTTGAGTAGGTCCTTTCCTATGCCCTGGAAGAGGATCAGCAGTGTATTCACATGACCATGCAGTGGGTTCACATAATCACACGTTTTTAGAAAATTCACAGAAGTGACTTTTACTGTAATTACTTAAGAGGGCCATGTCTTTTCACTCCCACTTAATCTTTCTCACACTTCAACTGGTGTAGAATGTTGTCAAAATGATTGCAGGAATACTTGATATCATCAAGAGGAAGTTGAATAGGGGACACACTTAGCTTTAGTTTAGTATGCTTCCCAGTCACCGTCACATATGGTCAAGCTATTGTCTGCAAGTTTTCTTGGCGAGTCAGTGACAGGTCTAGAATACTAACAAAGTTTTACTGATGTTATTAGTAATGATCTTAACACTGTTTGATGGAGGTAAGCAAACATTTTCTGTAAATACCAATTAGTAAATATCCTAGGCCTTGTGGGCCACATATGAGATGTCATGTATTCTTTAAAAAAAAAAACTTTAAAATATTCAAGTCATTTCCAGCTCACAGAGCCTCTCATTTAGGATCATTTCTTTTTTCTTTTTAATCCAAAAGTAGATTAAAATAATGTGAACATTCTTGTTTCAAAATATTTGAGGTTGTCATGTACTTAACACATTTCATTGTAATTTTCTTTCACTACTTATGAAGTATCTGCCTATTTGCATTCAACTGACTATTGTTAACCATTGTGGGATACTACTGAATTATAAAATCACATAAACCTCAGACTTTCCAAATGAATTACACTATAGTGTTTTAAGAAAAAAAATGGTTAGTCCTGTTTAACAAACAACCTTTGCCTAACTATACATTCAACAAATATATCTTGGTCAAAATGAGTTATATAATTGTTTAAAATTAATCAACTATTTATAATTATCAAATAAAAATAAGAGATGACATCCTTCTCATTATGTGAGAGTATTAATATTTATTCGTTTTAACATATATGAGATTAGAAGCATATATTTCTCTGATTAGGTTAAAAATATTGATAACAGATGTAAGCCTCTTTTGTATTATTTCACTCAAAGATAGCTGCTATAACAAAACTCTTTCATCATTATTTACATGCTTCTCAGCATATTTAATTCTAAACTATGTTGCTTTTAGTGCTCTGAAAATATGCTTATATTTTCTTAAAATATTCATTTATTTAGAGTCAGAAAGTAAAACTTTAATGAATTAACGATTATAAACAATAAATGCAATTTTTAATCATGCACATAAACTCAAAAATACAATATTCTCAAATACTAATATAAGGCAAAATTTTGTTTTCAATCAAAATATAAGATGGCAGCAATTATTAATCATCTAGAACATGACGAGCCTGCAATTGTATCCTATTTGCAAGCTAATAAATTAGTCCTTCACAGTTTCATGGGTGCTGATAAAAGACATGAGACTCCTGGGTCAGACAATAAGGACAATTTTTTACTCACACAATGGCAATATCATCATTTTAGTGTCACGTTCTTAAGCCTCAGTTCTTACAAGAAAGACCCAAAGAGGGTCACAGAAAGACGCAAAGAATGATGTTTGCATATGCAGTGGGCTGCATTACAGGAAAGAAACTTCGAAAAAAAAGTATTTTAATGGGCGTTAAGCACACCTACCCTTTGTTCAGAGAGGAAACACTGTCTCTGTCTACCAAGACTATGTATCATATAAGCATCCTTGAAAAGATAGACCAGAAAAAAGGCAGTCAATACCTCTACTTGAAAAATATGTCATTCCGTCTCTCAAAAATGTCCTCCCTCAATTTCCTCTCAATTTTATTTAATTAACTTGTACTCACATTTCAAATTTAAACTCAAGTGCCACTTATTCTATATGACTTCGTAAGTAAAATCCTCCTATTTTAGGAAAACTTTATTAAAGATTTACTATTTAGGCTGGGCACAGTGGCTTATGTCTGTAATTCCAGCACTTTGGTAGGCGGAAGTGGGTGGATCGCTTGAAGTCGGTAGTTAGAGACCAGCCTGGCCAACATGGGGAAACCTTGTCTCTACTAGAATTACAAAAATTAAAAAAAAAAAAAAAAATTAGCTGGACATGGTGGCATGTACCTGTAATCCCAGCTACTCAGGAGGCTGAGACAGGAGAATTGCTTGAACCCAGGAGGCGGAGGTTGCAGTGAGCTGAGACTGCGCCATTGCACTCCAGCCTAGGTGATAGAGTGAAACTCTGTCTTAAAAAAAAAAAGATCTATTTTAATTATACCTAGTTTTCAAGTTTGTATACACTGAGTCACACTGTATTATTTTCTGTCTTGCCTCTTTGTAAAATTAGCTTATATTTTTCTATATAGCCATAGCTTACTCATTCTCATTACTGAACAGTACTAGAACTTAGTAATGGTGATATTTAGGTTTCCTTTTTTCCACCTGGGGGCTACTATTAGTAGTTTGTCATAAACAGTCTTGTACACGTATTTTGATAAGCCTATGTACATATTTCTAAGTATTGTTCCACATTCTGTAGAGTCACTGGGTCATTATGGCTATGTTTAACATAAACAATATTATCAGTGTTCTAAATTCTTTTCACTACTATGAATTTTCCAGAATAGCATATTAGATTTCTAGGCACTCTGCATTCTATTCAACAATAGGTCTTTTCTATATATTTTTTAAAAGTTTGTCTTGAGGATATTGATACAGGAGCTAGAAAGACATTATTTAGGTAAGATAGTGAGGGTAAAAGAGTTCACGGCAAGGCTTCCCTTTTAACAAAAGCAGCCCCTAAATCATTTCTTTCCTAACAAAGAGCAGCCTAGAAAATTGAGCTGCAAACATAGATAAGCAAGCTGGGAGTTTGCACAGGGAAATGCTGGCAGCTGTACCAATAGAAAAGGGCAACCTAAAAGGCCAGGCGTGTTCAATATGGAGGTTCATGTTCCCTTTTTTCATTATCATGTTTATAGTAAAGAAATGGGCAACATGGTGTCATCTGCATAATAAAAAATTAGGGTTGGGGCAGCCAAAAATGTGCACCCTGTGCAAAGGCACACCTAGTCCTAACCAGTTTTTCATGCCTTATGCAAATAGCTTGCTTGGTCTGA
Organism: Cheracebus regulus; assembly: GCA_963574635.1. Taxonomy (NCBI): domain Eukaryota; kingdom Metazoa; phylum Chordata; class Mammalia; order Primates; family Pitheciidae; genus Cheracebus; species Cheracebus regulus. The sequence continues at coordinate 31,528 of CAUYQU010046267.1, read as the reverse complement.
CCAATCTTTCACACCCTATGTAAATCAGACACCACCTCCTCAAGCTCATCTATAAATACCCCTGCATTTCACCATGGAACCAGCAACCCATTTTTCCAGGACCCCACTCTGTAGCAGAGAGCTATTCTCCTTCTTTCCCCTGTTGAACTTCAGCTCTTAACCTCACTCCTGTGTGTTTGTATCCTAGTTTTCTGTGGCCATGAGACAACGATTCTTGGGTATTTACCCCAGTTGAATGACACCATTTCAATATGTAGTAGTATATTACATGTGATTTTAGTTTTTATTACTTTTATGGATACTGAAGTTCAGCACTTTTTAATATGTTAGTTAACTTTTTAGCTACCTTTTTTTAATGTGTCTATTTTAATCTGTTGCCCATTTTTATATTGAAATATTCAAATTTTCTCATTGATTTATAGAAACTGATTTTTTTTTAAATCATGTATTCTGGATCCCAGTCTTTGTAGAATGGATTTGGCAAATATCTTATTTTTCTTGTCTGTTATTTCACTATCTTTTGAGAAACAGAACTCTTCAATTATATTGTAAATCAACGTAACTTTTTTTAAAAATCATTTATGGTTGGATTTTTTGTTTTCATCTTTTCCTCCCTAAATATCATAGTCGTCTGGTTTCCTAAAAGCTTTATAATGTACATTTCACATTTGAAACTATAATTCATCTTGAAATAATTTTTGTTAAATTGGGTGAGATGGGAACCAAGATACTTTCTTCTTCGTTTTTAAGTATGTCTAGTTGACAAAGAACCCTTTATTGAAAGAAAAAAAATCCTTTTTTCCACTGTACTACAGTAACAGTTTTGTCATACATTAGATAAGTGCACATAATACATCTGTTTTTGAACTCTCTACTCCGTGTGACTAGCCTATTGGTTGACATTTTCCCCAATATCACAAATCTTATTTACTATAGATTTGTAACATGTCTTAATAATTGGTGTTATAAATTCTCTAGATTTCCTTCTCAGTTACTTGATCTTTTCAATTTAATGCACGTTTTAGATTCAGCGGATTAAATTTATGTTAGGACTAAATTAAAATTATAGATAAATTTATAATTGACAACTTTAAAGAGTCTTGTAGTCTACAATATAAAATATAAGGATGTGGTACATTTCCAGATATATGTAGATGTTCTTAAATTTATTTCAATAAGATATTATAACATTGATTGTAGAAATCTTGTGCATCATTTTTAAATTTTCAACTATGTATTAGTCTCTATTTTATTTTCTGTATATTGTTGGTTTATAGAAATTGAAGTGTTGTATATTGTTATTACATTCTGCTACTTTACTAAATTTACTTACTAATTCTAATATAGTTTTGAAATTACTTTAGATTTTCCAGGTACACAATACTTGTCTGCAACCAATTAAAACTATTGCTTCATTTTCAATCTTTATATAGTTTTTCTCTAGTATAATGAAGAAAGGTGATATTATAAATTATCAATCTTTTTCTCCAACCTTAGGTGGAAAGTTTTCAATAATGAATGATACGTTTAATGCTGGCTACAAAGTTTTCTGGAGATGCTGTTCATCACTTCCCTTTTATTTCCAGTTTGCAAAGATTTTTTTTAACTAAGTATGTGTTGAATTTTCTTCCTTGTTAGGTTAACATGGTGAATTTTAAGTTAACATAGTGAATTATCATAACAGATTTGCAAACGTTAAGATGTACTTGCTTGATATAGTATAATTTTCTAATATGGCAATATGTTTAAAGATGCAATATGTTTAAGATCGTTTCATCTATGATCATTGAAGAAATTGGTCTGTAATTTTCCTATATTGTAATGTCCTTGTTTTATGCTGACATCAAGGTTATGCTGTCTACATCAAGAGCTGAGAAATGTGGCAAGATACTGTGGCTCATGCCTGTAATCCCCGCAGTTTGGGAGACCGAGGCAGGCAGATCATGAGGTCAGGAAATCGAGACCATCATGGCCAAATTGATGAAACCCCGTCTCTACTAAAAATACAAAAATTAGCTTGGTGTGGTGGCATGTGCCTGTAGTCCCAGCGACTTGGGAGGCTAAGGAAGGAGAATCATTTGAACTCGGGAGACGGAGGTTGCAGTCAGCGGAGATGGCGCCACTGCGCTCCAGTCTGGCAACAGAGTGAGACTCTGTCTCAAACAATAAAAAAAAGTAAAATAAGGAGTTGAGAAATGTTACTGTCTTTGTTGTTGTCATCATTTGTTCTCCGAGATAATCTTCGTAAAATTGGCGTAATTTCCTCCTGAGTATCAGGAAGAATTTACCAGTGAAGCTCTCTGGACCTGGAGTTTGTGGAAAAGGTTTTAACAACAGAATCAATTTATTTGATACATAGAGGCATTTTAATTATTTATTCTGTTGTTTTTCATAGTTACGTTTTTCAAGAATTTACTGTTTTTACATAATTGTCAAGTCTATTGAAGTAAATTGGTAATAATGTTTTCTCAATGCTCTTTTAATATTTATGAGTTCTTTTTCTATTCCTGATATTGGTAATCCCTTTTTAGTTCTGATACTGATAATTGTTTCTTTCTCTCACTCATTAGTCTTTCTACATGACCAATTTAGTAAACTCTTCAACAAACCACTCAAAATAATGAGCATAGCATTGTTCCCACACTCATGGATCTAATTTGCTACATTCAGAGGCCAGTTGTGCTACTTACGAGCTATGGTACCTTAGGAAAATTAATTAGCCATCAGTTGCCTCATATGTCCCTTCTTTAAAAAGTGGTAATAGTAATAATAGTAATAACCCTCACAGGGTTGCTTTCTGGATTAAAAGGATTAATCCATGTAAAAAAAATAGAATGCAAAATGATACACACTAAGCACTTACTATTAGCTGCTATTATTGTATTTATTACATTTATGTCTATCACTCTCCAGAATGGAAAGTATAAAATATAAAAATATAATTTTTAGGAAGAAGAAGCTTGATCCCTAACATATGAACATTACGGAGCTAAAATTCTCACCAGAATTGTTTTCGTTGTTCATAATTTATTCTTCTCGTGCTCCTAAGTTAATTTCTCTCTAATGCATTAAAAATGGAATAAACACCATGAAAGCTGAAGGAAAGTGCATCTGCAGGTAGCTCCTGGAAGAAGCTGGTAGTAGGTGCTTTGTAATATGCACCAGATTCTTTTTGGGCTTCATGGATCTTTAATCTTTTAATGCACCATGGCTTCAGAAAAATGCTCAGACACAGTTTCCAAAAATATCAAATCTGGGTGCACACAAACCAAGAAAGAAATTATACTGCCTCACCCCAGCTCATGTTCCCAGTAAATCAACACCCTGGGTAATATCTTTAAACTAGGTGCAGATGCATAGACACACACACACACACACACACACACACACACACACACACACACACACACACACACACACACACAGAGCAGGCAATTCATGCATTTATGTTAGACACTGCAGTGAGTGGTTGTTGATATCAGACAAACCTGTGTGGATTCTTGACAGTGTCAGCTGCCTGGACATTTCATAAGTCATGTAACTGCTCAGTCTTAGCTTTTTCATCTATGAAATACGGACAATATCACTACAGATCTCAAAGCTTTATTGTAAGTATTAAATGGAATCATGCATTTAAAACTCTCAGAATACCACTTTACACTTTGTAGTGATTCATATGACTGTAATTATTATCACCATAGCCACCTTTAAAATGTTTTATCTCTTCATTATTTCCTGAAGTTTACAAACATCACTAAAACTTAGAAAATATTACATACATTGCCTCCTATCTTTGATAACTCGGGGGAATTGTATTAAATTCAGCCTGCATTTTTACCAACACTGGCACATGTTTAACACATTGTTTTTTAACATTTTTTGTGCTTTTTATGTTGAGGTCTATTCTTCAATATTTTTAGGATGAATAAAATCCTAAAATCTCTGGTTGGAGCAGAAGCTTTGTATTGTGTTCGTCACAGATACGTGAAGAGATTTCATGGGTAATGGCATCAAAGTATAAACTCATCTTTGAAATGACTTTCATAATCACAAGTGTTTTAATCATAACTTAAGCTAAATAAAAACCAAACTATTCACTACCTCTTTCATAGTTGTCCAAATGGTAATGGTCAAGAAAGTACCACTCATTGTAGAGAGATTATATTCAATTGCAAAGCTAACCTTTACATTTTCTAAATTATTTTCCATACACATTGGTGAATTCCTTAGATATACCTGTAATGATTGATACATCTTTTAACATGATGCTTTAGTCAAGAGGAAATATAGCCTTTTTTCTGGAAAAAAATAATCAGGGATTAGTACCAAGAGGAAAAAAAATCTTATTAATGTCTTCTCTCTACTTCAATAAATATATATTAATACTTCAAATATATTTAAATAAAATGTGCCCTTCATTTAACTAAAGGATGAATTAAGAAATTTCCTCAATGACTTCTAAAACACAATTTAATATAAAATACACTAAGCTCATCATAAAAAATTAATTACTACTACCCATTTTTATTGCAGTTTCAAAAAAATGATTATTCACAATGCAATATATATACATGTGAAAATTATCATGATAAAAATATAACCACAAGAAAATGGACTGTGCTGAATTTCAGCTTCGTTCATTTTCAAAGGCAAGCTACTTGTTTATAATATGTATTTTTTCTAATAGTTAAAATACATTTTAAATGTAACATACAACATATTAATGTTTATAAGTAAAAGTTCATTTCTAGAGTAAAATGTGATAATGAGGATGTTGAATTCTGGAGGAAAGCCAATTTTTTTTTTTTTTTTTTTTTTTTTTTGAGACAGGCACCAGGCGCCAGGCTGGAGTGCAATGGCGCAACCTCGGCTCACTGCAACCTCAGCCTCCTGGGTTCAAGCAATTCTCCTGCCTCAGCCCACCGAGTAGCTGGGATTAGTAGCTATTTTTTTTTGTATTTTTAGTAGAGACGGGGTTTCACCATGTTGGCCAGGATGGTCTCAATCTCTTGATCTCGTGATCCGCCCACCTCGGCCTCCCAAAGCGCTGGGATTACAGGCGTGCGCTGCGCCTGGCCAAGGAAAGCCAATTTTCCATATTATGTAAATATTTTTTTCTCCTAAATAAACTGCTTCTTTGGCAAACCTTGATTGAAAAGTGATATATATATATACACACACATATATACAGAATGCTTATGTCTCCCCAAAATTCACGTGTTGATACTTAATCCTCAGTGTGATAGTATTAGGTGGTGGAGACTTCATGAATGGGATTAGTGGCCTCATAAAAGAAACCCCAAGTTGCCTTTTCTGCCCTGTGAGGACAAGCTAGAAAGCTATGAACCAAAGAATAGGTTCTCAGCAAACACCACATCTGGCAGCATCTTGATCTTAGACTTCCCTGCTTCAAAACTGTGAGAAATAACTGTATGTTGTTTATAAGCCACCTAGTCTGTGGTATTCTGTTACAGTAGCCTGAACAGACTCAGACAAAATGTACATGGCAAGTCATGTAATGATCAAAAAGACTTACCATGTACAAGTTTATCATTAGCACACGTCACCATGTATATAGTTTACATTTCCTTCAAGAAGCAAGAGAAAATATAGAAATGGAAGGATAACAATAATAATAGCTGCTATAATTTTGTGCTCCTCTATTCTAGGCCAGGCACAGGTTTCAGTAATGCACATATGATATCTCTAAAGAACCTTGACAGTTAGCACTGATCCAATTTACAGGAAATATATTCAAAGATTATGTCACTTATCTCAGGTCATAGCACCAATAAGCCTTAGGGCCAGGAAATACATTTTAAAAATATATATACTTCCCATTGGTTAGTTGGAAAGACAAATCAACTGGAACAAACAGATTCCAAATTTAGTAACTTAAAAAAAGATAGGGTTTATTTATCTTTCTTATGCAGAAATCCATGAGAACCATGGAAGATTTCAGGTGCTACATTAACCACGAATCTATGTTCGTTTTATGTTGTAGCTCTGCAGTCCCCAGGGCTTTGATGTGTGGCCTAGGCTGGGCTGACAGCCAGAACTGTCAGCAGGATAGAAGAGAGAACATGGAAAGGCCATATGAAAAAGCTTTCGCCAGTAGAATGGTAAACTGAAGAAAGGCTGAAAAAGGGAGTCTAGCTAGGCTGCCATTAGCCCAGCTCCCATTCTATTACCAATAAGAAAGGAGGCAAGGGCCTCAGCTGTCACTTAAGCATTTCTACCTCACCACAAATCCCTATGACTTCAATTAAACCTCTATGCTCTTGCTCTTGACCACCAATCTTGAGCTTTTTCTCATCACCTCACATCCCACAGCTTCAGATGCCAGCTACACATTTCAATTTGGAATCCCCATCATTATTTAAGAATCATTAAGTTCCAAATCAGTCTCATCTCTGCTCATCTCTGCTATTTCCCCTACACCAAAGTTACCCTTTAAATGTATCATCCTTTTTTTCTTTTCTTTTTTTGAGTCAGAGTCTCAATCTGTCACCCAGGCTGGAGTGCGGTGGATCTCAGCTCACTGAAACCTCTACCTCTCAGTTTCAAATGATTCTCCTGCCTCAGCCTGCTGAGTAGCTGGGACTACAGGTGTGTGCCACCACACCTGGCTAATTTTTGTATTTTTAGTAGAGACAGGGTTTCGCCATGTTGGCCAGGCTGGTCTTGAACTCTTGAACTCAGGTGGTCTGCCCAGCTTGGACCCCCAAAATGTTGGGATTACAGGTGTGTGGTGGCCACTGCACCTAGCCAGTGTATCATCTCAGCCAAAGACCAATGCCAGACTTTCTATTCAAGACTTCTTAAAACTCTTCTTTGTGTTTCATACATTTCATTCACAAAGTCTTTCCAGAATTTTCCAAGTAATAATTTTATTCATCCTTTATTTTTTGTACTATTGTAATCATAGGCTGATCCTTCTTTATTAGCATTATAAATTAAAATTTCCTACTCATATGTTATGTCCCAGGTACTCAGCTCAGTGTTAGAGAAACAGTTACAAACAAAACCAAATAACAATGACTTATATTAATATGATACTAAGAATTTCATACCATTCTAAGCACTTAGCATAAACTCACCTATTTCCTAGAGATTTTAAAATATTTCATCAAAGAGCAGCCTGGGCAATATAGTGAGACCTCATCTTTTCCAAAAAATTTAAAAATTAGCTGAGCCTGGTGGTACTCACCTGTAGTCCCAACTACTCAGGAAGCTAAGGTAGAAGAATCACTTGAGTCTGGAAGGCAGAAATTACTGTGAGCCATTATCTTGCCACTCCAACCTGGGTGACAGAGAGAGACCCTGTCTCAAAACCAACACAGTAAAGTTAAAAAAGAAAAATCTATAAACATCAAGTAACTTGTATATCATATACACTAGAGCTTGAAATGCTAAACTTGGTTTCTTGCTCCAGAATTCATACTGTACAACATAGACTATAGAACACAGAGTTCCTGCAAGTTACTGTCTAATATATTAGAGACTCAATAATTATACAGATAGAAATATAGTTGAAAACTGTAGCTAATTGCTACAAAAGAGAAATATAGGTGACTATTTCAACACTTTAGACTGCTTCTTAAGGAAGAATCAGCGAGATTTAAGTCTTCCAAGCAGAGCACAATGCAGGCAAGACCAGGAAACAGGAAGAGCAGAAGGCTTTGAAAAACTGAATAAAAGGCCATGTAGCTACAAATCAGAAATGGAGAGTTGTGCAAATAAGGTTGAAGAATTACAAAAACAACAGATCTTGCATCTTTTTAAGTTGTTTGAAACTTTTTTATGTTTATGCTAAGAGAACTTGTGATGGTTAATTTTATGTACTAATTCGACTGGGCTGAGATATACCTAGATAGACAGTAAAACATTATTCCTGGATAGTGGCTCTGAGGATGTTTCCGGAGAAGATGCCCCTTTGAATCAGTAGACTGGGTAAAGAAGATCACTTTAACCAATGTGGGTGGGCACCATCCAGTCTGAGTGCCCAAAGAGAACAAAAAGGCAAAGGGAGGGAACTTTTGCTCTCTTTTTATTGAGCCAGGACATCCATCTTCTCCTGCCCCTTGACATTGGCTCCCCTGATTCTCAGGCCTTTGGACTCAAGACTTAATTACACTACTAGTTTCTCAAGTCTGGCTGGCAGACTCTGGCTGAATGACAGATGAAAGACATACACAACACAGGTTTTTTGCCTGCTTGTGCAGCTAGAACACTCACAGCTTACTGACCCCAAGGGGAGTGATGCAGCCCTGATAAGCCAGAGATCCTCCTATTTAATTAGTACAGGTTTAATGACAAAGGTCCTGAGTAAACACCATTTGTGGGTAGTTAATGAGTAGAGAGCAGTTTTGCCCAGGGATGATCAAAGGTTGGTTTCCAGGGAAACAGGTAAACAAGCTATTTAGGTAAACTCCTCTATATTCTCTTGTTATCTACTTTTTGCTATTAGCTCAAGGTAAGAGAGTTAGGCTGCCTTCAGCTATAACTTTCTAGCAAGGGTTTTGCAAAACCTTCCGGCCTTCCAAAACAGTTCGTGTCTATTTTGTTATTTCTACCACCACTCTGACCGATCTCCTGCATCTCCCCTTTTCTGTTTTTTGCATCAGGTTTTGTTGATTGAAGAGTACAGATGTGTGCAGCAGCAGTTTTGTCAGGCACAGAGTTATAAGTCATACTCCAGCTTTGCATCATCCTAGAATTAGTAACTGACATGATACAAACATGAGTATAAACAGTAACATTCTTTTCCAATCAAGGAGTGACACGTAGTGTTACTTGGCACCTCAGTCCACTGTGTGCCATTAATGAGGGACCCCACTGGGAGTAAGTCAATCCATCCTAGCCAAGCAGTTACATTATTAGAGGCTGGGAAGGGGGTGTCTGCCTAAGTAACAGGCGGATTTAAAAGATGGGGTCAATAGAGTGTAGCAGGTACAGATAGCAGGCAAAGTGAGAGAGTGAAAAAGGAACAAATTATCTAGAGGGAATGGTGTTTGTGTTTGGAGCAGGATTCACTCAGTCTTCTGAGTTGTTTTCTTCAGCACAATGTCCAGGGCCTGTGTTATTCCAGGAGTCACATTGTCCAGGGCTTTGGGTCCTGCAGGGTCATTTTCTTCATCTGTGGTACTGGGTTGGGTCCCAGCCACACCATGGTATGGTTTGATGCATCGTGCTGGCATCCAAAAAGGAACTGAAGGGGCATGAACACAAGCATATCCTCTTCCCCATGTTAGCAATTCATTTGGACCATACCATTCATATATATATTATATATAATGTGTCTGTATATATATATTTATATATTTTATTTATTATATATCGATCTTTTTCTCTAGGTAGGTAGGTAGATATAGATAGATAAATATAGATTCTTCCTATTGGTTCTATTTCCCTAGAGAACCTTGACTAATATAAAAACAAAAATTTGTATGCACAAAACTGGCATCATCAGATTCAAATTTTAGGATCCCTCAAGCTGTTAGGTATAGCAGGATTAAAGGGAGATCACAGAAAGCTGGGTAGATATTTTAGGAAACCAGTATCAGATGAGAGTAGTTTGGGTCAACATGATGCTAATGACACCACAGATGGAGAGAAGTATAATAATTAGAGATAAATTTAGAAGATAAAGTCAATAGAACCGGTAATTGATCGGATACAGAGGTAAGGGAGAAAAAGTCGTATTGAAGATAATGTCTGGCAGTTAGTCCAATGTGATATGTTTTATGGAGGGAGGGAATCCCACCATGGAGGGGTCCAGGCTAGGGAGTAATGATCATGAATTCAATTACGGACTGATAGTTTTGTGATGTCTTTTAGCTATCCAAATGGAAATGCTATCATAAAACTAGAATAGGTGAGCCTGACATAGACATTTGGAAATTTTTAAAATAAGTTTCAAATTAATGAGCATGGATAAGGGGAGGAAGTATGGAGTGAGACACAAGAAGGCTTCATTTCAACTCTTAAGTAATGTAAGACTGGGTGGGATACATGAGGAAGTTGGCAGAGGGACAGAGATTCATTTTACATGGTATATTTTACATTATTTAGATAATTGATTGTAAATAAGCACCATTCACATTAAAATAAAAATTTTAAAAAATAGTTACAGGAGGGTTGTTTGGTAAAGGAGAATAGAAAAGAGGGGCTGGACAACCTATATCTGGTTTATTGCCCAAATCACTATATTATTTATCTTATTTTATCTCATTCCCTTTAGTATTTATTCTATATAACATTGTCAATGTAATCTTTTAAAAATTTGCCTATCTAAGTGTCACCAGTCATACCTGCTATTTATTTTTTCTCACAGTGAGCATGTAGTTTTAATAAACTATAATAGTAAATTTCATCACAATAACAATTTTTAAATCAAAAGAACAATCTAATATGAGAATAGCCAAATAACAAATGTTCCCATTATTATTATGTCATGTTTTAGCTATTCTGGAAATTTTAGAAATATCTTTCTCAGTAAAGAGACAGTTCACAGAAAAGAAAACACATTTTCTTCTCTTTATTATTAAGATTTATTGTTAAAGCATATGCATAAAAATTCAATAACAATTTTTGTCTTATAAAAGAAATCCTTACTCAAACTATTTTTTATTTCTCTCCAGCCACAATTATATGAAAACAGAAAGGACAAATGTCTGCATAGACAAAAAAAAGACACTGAAAAGAGAAGTGGGAATGACTGTGGTAAAAGAAAAGTGATGACACAGAAATTAAATACTAAAGATCAGTGTGAATGTTGAAAGTGCCCACTGACTCAACAGTGCAAGATGTTTTTGTCTGTAAAATCTACCTGTTGTAAAATCCATCCCATTTCAAGCCCAAATTAACTGGTTGACTCATCTACCTTTGTCTATGCTTAATACTATTCATCCTTTATATACATAAAAATGAGCTCATGAAATAGATTCAGAATTTGCATCATAACAAGACAAAATGAGGAGAACAGAGGCAATTATATCCTTTTCTTTTTCTCAATGGTCACATCATGAAGAATAACAAAAAGAAAACGTAGATTTGGTGTGGCTTGGTTTTTTTGAGATGCATTGCAGAGAATGTTCAGTGTCACACTGATTCAACAGATGAGGTGCTGAGGAAAATGTTTTTCCTCCTCACTCTACTCACCTTGGCTATAAATGGCAAATTAGAATCAAAATCATTTTAAGAAAGTTTTGATGGCAAACTTGTAATGATAAAGGACAAAACCAATATTTATTACAATTATCTATCTTCAACTTCTTAATCCATTGGAAATGAATATAATTCAGCATATGTGATCATAGCTTCTTTTATGCACCATTCTAACCTTAAGTACATGTTCTAAGTGAGTACAGAAGTCACAGAAAAAAAGATTCAAGAGGCAAATTTGGGGCCACATTTTTAGTGTTGTTGTTGCTGCCATGGATACTGTTGCAGTTGTTACTGTCATTATTATTTTAATTTCATTATGCTAAATACCAGGAGCCATTAAAATACATTATACTATGAAAAATGAAAAATAAAAGCATCTACTATAACACAATTCGATAGAAAAACTCAATCTAAATGTCTATATATGTCTATGTACAATTTGAAGTAACTTTGGATGTCAGAGAGTTTAAAGGGATAATAGACTTTGCTACTTAAAGGCAATAAGAATAAATACAGGAGTATCTGATAGGGAAAAAGAAGAAAACAGACAAAAAAAGAGGAATCTCACATGAGAGATTATGTTTTAGATAACTTGAATGAGCTATTTGCAAAAACCTCAGCAGAGAAGTATCATGCCTAATGGACTCAAAATAAGTTTCAGTTATACTTAGGCATTTGAGAGTGCATTTCTCTCCTATGAGAAATGTGATATGATGATCCAAACGATAAGGGAAGGTCTAATTTTACACTCAAAACCAAACTCATTTTAGAAGAGGAGAAACTCAGATTGGTAGACAGATCATTAAGCAACCTGAAATAAGGAATTGTCTTTGTATGTTTCTGTTGCCATACAAACCATAATAGAAGATGTCCTAGCACATGGAAAAGAACCTTGAATCATGGGATCAGCCTTTGGGCAAATAAGTTTTAATCTTGTTATTTTGATACCATATATTGAATGCTTTCTGTGCTGAGAATGTTATATATTCATTGAATCCTCACAATAACTGTATGATGCAGGCTATCTTATCCTTAACTACCTTCCTGTCTATCTGCATATATATTTAATCATCTCTAGTTGACAAAACTAGACTCAAGAAGTTTACAAAGTGTAAATTCCCACCACCACGAAGGTAAAGAGTTAGAATTAATCTAATTGTGTAAGATTCTGCTCTTAACATAGTTTATATCACTGGTATGTAATAACACAAAAATAGCAAAGATTAAATATAAGCCAGAATATATGTATATGTAAAATATCTTATTCATTTTATATTCTCTGTGTCAAAGTAATTAGAAAATTAAATGAAGAAATGGGAAGTACACATATAAAGCAGTTCGCATATTCTTGTATCATTGTTGTCTAAAGGAAAATAAATTTACACTTGATTTGTGAACCACACCAGCTATTTTCTTCCTTGAACAATAGTATTATTTGAAAGAATGACTGATTGATTGATAGACTATGGTTACTTAAACTCGGATATATGGCAGATATTTTCTCAGAAATGAAGTGAGTCTTAAATGCAAAGAACAGACAGTATTTGTTCAAATTTAAGTTTTCAAGTGAAAATTAGAACTTTGGCATATTTGTATCTGTTACTGTGAGCTTGACCCCTTCCCAATACTTAAAGACTTTTCAGCTGAGATTAGTGATATTACTGATTGTTGGTTTTCTTATTTGATAGTCTATAACAAAATGTATCAACATTTAGAATATCTGCCTAATTCAGTGAACTAATATTGTCCAAATGACCAATGCATGATGTTCAAAAATCCACATGGGTAAATGATACATTAAAAGTGAAAAGCAGACAAATATTTTAAGGTAACAGAGTATCGGTGTTCACTGATATGGCTTCAGATTATGCTATGCAACTAATTTTTATGAAATTATCATTAATTTAGTTTTTGTCAAATATTAAAGAAGAATGTTCACAATTATCAGAAAGTACAATTAAAATATTATTTTGCTTTGTATCTACATAATTGTGTGAGGCTGGATTTTCTTAATATACTTTAATAAAAACAATGTATTGACAAACGACAACAGTTAAAGATTCCAGTTCTATTAAAATCAATAAAGAGAATTACAAATATGAAATATAATGCCACTGTTTTGTTTTTAAAATAATACTAGTTATTGTTAATGAAAATATGTAACAACATATTTTAAGTTGTTACTGTAATACACGTAAAGTAAGTATATTACAAATACTTTAATAAATAAGTACGCAGTTATTTTTTAAATGTCTTGTTCTAATTTCTAATGTGTTAACTATATATAGGTATGATCCACATAAAAGCACTGTGGCTCCTTCACTAATTTTAAAGAGTGTGGAGTATTTGGAGACTGTGTTTATGACAATAACTAACGATAGTAAAACGTTTAGCCTCAAATTCAAATGGTAAATTGGTAAGTAAATGCTATTATTAGGAAGTAGCTCTGATTTGGCTTCTGTGAATGAGGAAACAAAGGCAAGGTAAAGTAAAGCCTTCAAGGATATTCACCTACTGAATGGTGAATCTTGTTTGGAGCATAATATCTGAAGCTAAAGGTAATAATAATGCTCTTTCCCTTCACCAAATTGTACTTGGATATATATGTCTGAGCAGGGAGTTAATTGAAAAGGAGTGGACACATGAGATACTAGTAAGAATCAAGAAATGGTTTCAGTTGTTTTGCAGGATCCTTATAAATGAACCTTTTAGTCCTTATTTTATCCAGACTGAACAGTGATTTATCAGACCATTTGGGAACTCCCATGAACTCATCAAAGCAGCTGAGAGGTTGTCATTTGCAGCTGTGAAGGGAGATCCTAAAACACTGAAATCTAGCAAATAGAATTTGATCTCAGTACAGTATTACAAAACATATCTGTGAAAGAATGACCTAGAAGAATATTCAAGATTGTTTTCATTTTTGAAACATAATTGTTAAATGTTAAGTATTCTGTGAAGTTTTTAAAATAATTTTAAAATTTCATTTGAAAAATGAAACCACATAGATATACAATTATAAAATTATCTAGGTATTTTGTTACTTGAATTATAATAAAAAATAAGCAATAGAAAAAATAATTAAGAATGTATAAAGTAACACTTGCCCAAAGTTAATTTCTAGGAATAAATATAGAATTATTCATTAATTTCAAAGACCTCATTTCCAAGTCCTTGTTAGGATATTTTAACTTAATTATATTTCACATTGCAAACCTAAAAAAAAAACAGCTTTTAAAACTTGTTACTTTTTATGTGAGTTTTTTGAAGATCTATAAAAGTTAAATATGCAAATTTAAAGTGTATATATTATTTGACCCAGCTATTTCATTATGGGTATTTTTCTTAACAGTTAATTGAACTGCCACAATTAAGTTAAATATATTAATTGCAACACCCTTTTTATTATCAAAATTATGAAAATCCAATGACGTCTAGCAATATAAGATAATTGAAGTAACATATTGTCAAGGCAAGACATTTTATATGAAAACACTTTAATTGATATTTATAGCAATGTTGAATGAAAAAGCAGTTTAAGAGAGTGATTCTATTTATATAACATATATATGCTTATTTCTCTTTATGCAGAAAAAGATGTCAGAAATTGCTCATCAAAAAATTGAATGCTTATCTATGAATATGAATATTTTAGTGATTAATCTTACATTTCATGCTTTTTACATTACTTGGAAATTGTTCATAATTGCATACTATTTTTATAATATTAATATTTTCTTTTTCAAATATTGAACAATTTAATCAAGTGTATGCAAAATATTAAAGGTAACTATATTAGTATGTGGAATTAAGGCAATTGCATCCATTTTCTCATTCAAACATTCATATAAGTATTTGCAATCATGAATACAAGCATATTAACACTAGAGATTTTAGAATCTCTTCATTATTTCCCTAGTTTTCTAGCTGTAATTTGATCAAACTATGTTTATAAGTTCCTTTTTATTAAATTTACAGGGTAAACTAGATTTAAAGCTTTTTGGAGAAAAATTGTTATTAATATTAAATATAATTTATTTCATTAGAAATATAAAATATATAGCCTTCCAAGTAACAAAGGGTAATGAATTTGTTGTTTAAAGAGAATCATGAATATAGAAAATAAAAGCTTATACTCTTTACTTTCTATAAGCCATTCTATTTTCTTTATTTTCACATTTCTAATCCATGGCACTTGGAACTACAAAGTACATTTTAAAACATCTTTCAAATGCCATAAACATTTTTCAATTACAGCTTAGTGAAGCCTTTAGTAACTTGATGCTTTCTATTTATTTTGTGTAGAACCCTACCTGAAAAGTTTGCAAACAGGACAAAACTTAAATGTAAATTTTACTTTGTTATTTTGGAACAAAATTGGCAGCTGATAAGCTTTTTCAAGTAGGTGTATTCTCTTTAACAATTTTAAATTAAAATCAATTTATGTATATAGGCTTCAATGACATACGATTTTACAGAGTAAATCTGACTGTTTGTAGAAGTATTCAATAAAGAAATCATTGCTTATTTCTGGATACAGTTTCTATTGACCAATATGAACTACCAGAGACCTAGTTCCAAACCTAGAATAAAGCCATTCTGTCAGCTCAGAGATAGCCTAAGCCTGACTTTTCCTTGTCTACAAAATTAGATTCAAAATTTTTACCATGAACATTCTACTCCCTCCATGACCTTATGCCAATTTACATTAGTTTGTCCCTAAGTCAAACAATCCCCTTCTGTCCCCTTTCCTCCAAAAGATCAACTGCCCTACTTGCTCAAGTCTTCGTGCTGCCATGAACTCTGGCACTGGAAGGTCATATAGCCATGGTATAGAGGATTGTCTCAGACAGGTTGTGCTGTTCACTTCCCCAATTCACCCTCAGTAGTGCGCCATCTTGGTCATGTTGCTTAACTTATCTGTTTCAGTTTCTAAAACTGTAAAATATGGATGATAAACTTGCCTATCTCATAGAGCTGTCATGAAACAATATAATGAAAAGTATTTCACAGTGTCTCAATTTTATTATTTGAAAAGGAGTCATTAGTAAACAAAAATAAATCAGATCCTTTCAAGTCATTTTATAAAATTCTGTAATTGCCAAATCTTTACTAAAATATTAAACTGAGGATTTATAAGTTCTCTAATATTACTTTCCCCAACTAGACTATTTAAAAGGAAAAATGGCTGATGATATCAGTGCAGTTCTCAAGCAATGTCTATCTTCTTACCTCATTATGATCTTGGTGAAACATTTGCCAGTATAAAATCATGACAAAGCTATTTCATGGGTGTGCACCTTGAGAAAACCACTTCAACTTCAATTTTTTTTGGCTTGGTTACTTTCACTGGTCATTCTTTTTTTGCTGTTGGTTTTAAAACTCATTGCTATTTCCACTGAAAACTCTGGCCTCCTAGGCAATCATATCTTTTTGTAAGACCATCAGACTATTGATATTTTTGCCAAAAAGTAATCAGTATTGTCAATTTAAAATTTCCCTTGATTTCAGGATTCTCTAACACACAGTATTTTTTTTTTTTATCTTTCCTCCATTAGTTCCATATTGTATTTTACCTAGTAGGCATTCAATAAAAGATTCTCAAAAAAGAATAGTAAGCCTGGGTAACGTAGGGAAACCCTACTTCTACAAAAAATTTAAAAAGTAGCTGGGCATGGTGCTGCATGCCAGTAGTCCTAGCTACTTGGGAGGCTGAGATGGGAGTATTGCTTGAGCCTGAGAAGTTGAGGCTCCAGTGAGTTGTGATTGCACCACTGCACTCCAGCCTTGGTGGCAGAGTGAGACCTTGTCTCAAAAAAAAAAACAAAACAAAAACAAAAACAGAATTTCTGTTTTAGGTAAATAGTATGTCTCCTATATGCTTTTTTAACTTAGAAATAATGTTTCGTTTTAATGTAAAGAAAAATTTATAATTAAAAGACCAGTTTATAGTTGATGTGAATTCCATTTAATACTAACAGGGTACTGATTAAAATTTACATAGTGATAGCAAACTAACAACTTTTCACTCCCTGGGAGGTGGAAGAAATAAGGCGAAGAGGGTTCTCAAGTTTATGGGGAAATTTTATTTTTGCAACATTAATACCTATTTCATGGCAACACCTACATTTTCAGTCAAACTTCCCACATAAATGCAAGGCGTCAATGATATATCAGTAATTCATTCACATTTTTAAATAAGAGTGCAATGATTGTGTTAAGTACTTTCGTGGAAAATGATAACACATAATTTGCCCAAAGGCTGATTAAAGACAGAATATTTAAACAGGACAATTCAACATCATGCTGAGCCCTAACACGTTCCTCTAAGAAGTTAAAAATTCTCTTAAAAAGTTAACTTTTTAAAAATTCTAGCTGTAAACTAAAATAAAATTAATTGCATTTACATGCCCAGCCCCTTGTATTTTAGAGCTAATAGTTATTTAAAAACCAGATCAACTCAGGACTTAAGTTACAAAAAATGCCCTGTCCTGCCCTTGTCAGTACAAGGCAGATGTTTAACATTGAGCAGACATAGTGTTTTTTAAGATTTAATTTTCATTCAGTTCTACTTTTTAGAAAAGCAGTGCTGCAACTTAGTATTATTACGACATAAAAAATCTCGGCCACATGGTAAAAGTTGATCCAAAAACAAATGAGTAACATCAAAACCGGGCCAAAAATCATATCCAGTGAACCGAAAAAAAAAAAGAAAAAATTTAACAATTTTAATGGAAACTTCTACACTAGTTGTGATCTTAAAATTAAGGGTGGAGAAGGTCATTATTTTATTAACTCTGTAAAACACTGATATATGGGAACCAAAGTGAATTTTCTACTTCACCATAGGAAAGTCAGAGAATTTATAAATTACAGGGGTACATTTTGCTATTTATTGGTCAGTGGTCTCTAAAACTAAGATCTATTTAAAATACAATCATGCTAATGGTCAAGTCATTTTCTATTTACTTAAATCTTTTCTATCAGTGTTTGCTTAAGTAAAACCTAAGGAACATCTTCTTTTAATGTTGTCATTATCTGTTCACTCAGATCATATAAAGGTGAGATTGAAATTAACATTTATAGATGAAAAAACCTGTTTTTCTAGTAAAGAATTTGCTTAAACCTATTGTTTAAAGAACCAATATTCTTAGACTCTATGTTGATTTCTAATAAGAGATTTTTTTTTCTTCTAGTATGACAATATTCTAACCAGAGTAGATATCCAGTAAACACTGAATAACTTACCTAAAGCTGTGTACTTTGGGAAGTAGGGAAAAATTTCCACATGCATTGATGTTGTTATACCAAACTCTTTTACAGACAAAAGCACCATGTTTTCTCAGTCTGAAGAAAGAAGCAAAGAAACATTATTTCTGGCTCAGATATCTTTATAGCTCTGGATGAATTCTCTAATTATTCAATATTTTATTTTCCTTGTCTACCCCAAAATGAACTTGGATTATTTACACTATATAGCATCTTAACCCTGTACTCTTAATATTGAGGAAGGTGATATTCAAACTAAGAGAAAAATGGCAGGTGTACAAGTCTGTGGAAAAGAATGTCAAATAAAGTGAGATCAATCTCAAAAATCCTTAAATATAGAGGTGTGGAAGCTGGGGTGAGAGAGAGGTAACTGATAAAAACCAACCAGTAAAAGGTCTGAACCA
Source organism: Cheracebus regulus (assembly GCA_963574635.1). Classification (NCBI taxonomy): domain Eukaryota; kingdom Metazoa; phylum Chordata; class Mammalia; order Primates; family Pitheciidae; genus Cheracebus; species Cheracebus regulus. The sequence continues at coordinate 12,686 of CAUYQU010046267.1, read as the reverse complement.
GGCAAAGGTGAGAGAAGATAAAGAAGACCAGATGAAAAGTTATTGTTCCAACAATTTCTCATTTTATTGAAAAAGTGAGGAACATGACTCTAGAAGTAATTTTCTTCTCACTCACTTATGTGGACTCTGCAGTAAACAGCAGTAAGCAGTTGTTAAGGAATTGTGCATGCAAAGATAAGCTCAAGGTTAATGATTTCAAATTATCTGAGAAACATGGAGACCACATAAACAAATAACAAGCCAAGGTACTCATACACAAGGAAATAGTACTAAAGCGCTCAGAAGATTACTTTAGAAAAAGTGAAATTAACCAAGTTAACATTGCACCTATGAAACAAAAGTAAATTGTCATAAAAAAAGATTCATTTGGGATAATGAAGATATATTCACACACACACGCACACCCCACATGTTGAATTTAAACAAATGTGTATATTAGGTATAGATATAAATATAGATATATGTTGGAAAAAATTTATGGATGGATATATAAAGAATGGTTATATATGAAACAAGGACAGATGGTCTAAAAATACTATAGTTAGTAGATACTATAAGTCTATGTATCTGTCACTATGTATTCTAAACGTCTATAACAATATATTCTGTAGCTCAATAGGAATGCCAAAAGAACAGAATAGATAAAATAAAGTCAAGCATAGTAATTATAGAACTGATATCTGGAATTGACAAAAATTTATAGGTTATGCCTAAGATGCCATCAACAGATGGTGAAGGGAAGGACTATAGAGAATAATTTGGGGCAGAAATGGGAGAAAAATGTTGCTAAGTTTATTATACTCAATATTCTGATTGAAATATCCTTGTGTAGAATGGGAAACAGACATGTGGAGTTTACGGGAACTACGATTCGAGATGAGATTTGGGTGAAGACACAGCCAAACCATATCACTCATGGTGAAAGATGTTGGTTTTAAATGCGCTGGACATGTTCAAGGATTGTTAAGAAAACTCTTTTGTTAGCTACAGAGTAAGCAAGGAAGAGAATAGAAGGAAAGAGAAGAATTCAGAGACAAGAACCAGTTCATATAGCACCTTGTAGGTCCTTAAGAAGATTAGGCTTTATTTTACATGTAATGTGAAGTCATCAGAGGGTTTTAAATAGACAGACAAATGAACTATTGTCTATTTTAAGAGACCACTCTCGGTCCTTTCTGATGAATAGAAAAGAGCAAGAAACCATGAAGAAAGAATATTAGAAATCTATTTTTATATTGATTGTTAGAAAGTCAGTTTGTCTTGTAGGCGTCTATTATTTAACAAAATTATAATACAAATTTAATGTGAATTCTAGTATTTTAAAACTATTTCTAATTAGCCTATAAGATGTTATTTACATAATGCCACCTATGATACATGACTTGATTATCTCAACTAGTTGGGACAGTTTTATACTGCTCTCTTAACAAATATTCACTTACTTTCTTTGACAATAACGAGTAAGACTTTGAAGAATGGTTTCCTGGGTTTAGAGACAAAAGGATTAGACTGTTAGAGATTGAGAAAACAGATGACTTAGAAAAACATCTTAAGTTTATTCGGTGGCCAAGTATTACAACAACAAAATGAGTACTTATTATTTGCTATAGATTAATTATAATCGAAATATCATGACAATTTATTCTGAATTCTGAGAGGCTAAGCTATTTTTAAACTTTGCATTCTCTAATGATAGAAGCCTCTCCAATTAAGAGTCATGGAATATTTTCATTTATTGAGTGATTACCAAGTGCTAATCATTATGCAAAATGTTTACTTACATACGTTATCTCATCAAATCCTCATAACTACTTAAATTGGGTGTTACCATTCCTATTTTTCATATGAGGAAGCTCTGTCACAGAGAGTCTAAGTCATTTCTTATGGCCAAATAGGTAATGTCAAACCTAAGATTCAAAATCAGGGTCCTCTGACTTGAAAGCTGTCTTAGCCAATGTTCTATGCTGCATCACTTACAACAAAAATGGCAGACCTGATCCCAGTTACAGTTCAGTCACTGTCTGGTGGTGTGATTGGAAGCGAATTAGTGAAACAGTTTTATCTGTAAGCATATTAAGCAATACTATAAACTCTATTGGGTATATATCAAAATTAATGAAATAATCTTTTTGAAAATCCATCACACTGCCTGATAACAGAGATAAACTTCAATTTATGTAAAAATATATATTATACATAACATATATGTTATATACATTATATATAAATCAAATAATTATGTTGTACATATGGTATATGTATCATATATATAAATACATACATACCTCTTTCCTTCAAAACTAAATTTTTTTTAGAATAAATCATTCTAAAACACAGAACAAATGTATCTGTCTTTTTAACCAGAGATACTTATCCTACATTTACACTTTTTTAAGCATGAGGGGAACTATCATCAACAGCCATTATTATAGAAAATGGGCCTGGATTATTAGCTATAGCTAAATGTACGGCTATACTTTAACATGCTCTTTTGTGTTTTGAATGCTGCATTCCCAGTCACCTCCCATGCTGTCAGGTATAACTCTCCTAATATTGGTTATCTTCCTCTAGTTATTGATGTGGTTTTTATAATTTTACACTTCTATTTTATGCCTCTAATCTGTGGTGAGATGGACATTTAGAAGATGAAATTTATGGTATGTTTTACAGATGTAAAAATATATACAAACAAATCAAGGATTCAAGAACTGTATTATGACTGAAGTCAATGAATTTTAGTGTATGGCCCATTTATTTTAGTTTTGAAGTATTGTTTTTTATTTAACCTACAGTTCCTGATTTTTCTCTGGATAGTCAAAGGAAATAATCTATGAATGAGACATTTGTTGCTAAAACTTAAGAAATGAAACGTTTCCTCAATAATAAATTATCATATACTTTGTAGGTATCAGTCCTGATTTTCTCTTTAGAATATGACAGCTTAGTGGTTATGTTACTTGGCAGATAGCAAAATTCATATCTTACAAGTTGTATGTTGTCACAAGTTAGTGTTATCCTTCAGTTGAAAAATTCTGGTGATCCCATAATATCTGTCATCTGTAGGTCACATTATTTTATTTCTTTTGTTCCAGACCCAGCTAATATCTAATGAAAATGATTAGCATAGAGCCTTACATGGTAAAGCTGTTTGATAAATGATAAACCGATAGCAATGCAAAGGAGAACCATCAGTCATATTCACTTCCATATTCCTAGACAGTGCCTGGCATATCACAGGCACTCAATAAATGTTTCTTAAAGAAACGAATCAATATACACATGTAACTGACTCAGTTATGTGGGTGCCTCCTACTTAGGCATTATGGATCTGAGTTTTATTTTAACATTTAGAGGATTTAACTTTTAGAGAATTGCAATGTAATTGAAAAAGTTCAGTGATCGTATATTAGTCACATGCATCACCAATTAAAAATCCTGAGACTTCCCTCCTACAAATGTTTTAAAGGAGAAAGAAATAATAGTTATAAACCTGCAAAGAAATCATGAAAAGATGCATAAAGGAATAAAATTTCAACTAATATGTGGTCAGAGGGAAAGCATAGATTTGGCAGCACAAGCCATAGGTGAAGGGATGGAGTATTTTTAAATGATAATACCAAAATCAGTTCATTATAAGAAAAAAATAGATTTGGGTACCTTTCTGACACCACATTCAAAAGTAAAATTCAGATGGAATAAATATCTACATAAAAAAGAGAAAATTATATTGCTAATAGGAGATAATACAGAGACTATATTTTTGGTTCCAGAGTCGGGGAAGAAATTTTTTGGCTTCCAGGTTCATCCATGTCCCTACAAAGGACACGAACTCATCATTTTTTATGGCTACATAGTATTCCATGGTGTATATGTGCCACATTTCCCTGTCCAGTCTATCATCAATGGACATTTGGGTTGGTAATCCTCAGCAAACTGACGCAAGAACAGAAAATCAAACACCACATGTTCTCACTCATAGGTGGGTGTTGAACAATGAGAACACATGGACACAGGGAAGGGGGCATCACACACTGGGGTCTGCTGGGGGGAAATTGGGGAGGGACAGCGAGGGGTGGGGAGTTGGGGAAAGATAGCATGGGGAGAAATGCCAGATATAGGTGATGGGGAGGAAGGCAGCAAATCACACTGCCATGTGTGTACCTATGCAACAAGTTTGCATGTTCTTCATATGTACCCCAAAACCTAAAATGCAATTTAAAAAAAAAGAAAGAAATTTTTTGGCTTAATCTAGTCCCAAAATTGCTCTCATTTTATAGTTTTTTGTTTGTTTTTTAAACTTTTATCTTATGTTCAGGAGTACATGTGCAGCTTTTTAATACAAATAACTCATGTCGCAGGGTTTTATTGAAGATTATTTCATTACCCAGGTACTAAGCCTAGTACTCACTAGTAATTTTTTCTGATCCTCTCTCCCCTCTCACCCTCATTTCATAATTTAAATGGAGTTTCTTCTCCTTAATCAGGAGAAAAGCCAAAACCAACTGTTGAGTCCTGGTCATGTTCTTTCCTGGAAACCATTTTTCATATGTTTATCTGCCCCAAGGGACACATACATTATCTTGAATCCTTCTGATTCTTGGAGATTTAGTTAAACCTGACCTGAAACACAATTTCAGGCTGTGACTATATGGAGCCCTACTCACAGTCTCTGGGAGCTGCTGAGACAGGTGCTCGGGCTTTCTTCTGACTATATATTTTCCTATCTGCATGAGTTTTTGCCCTCCATGAGCACAGATATGTACTCAGCCTCGTCACTGGTTCGTATACACACCCTCAAACACGCATCACTCTTAAACACTCATATCTACTAATGACATGCATTTCTCAGTTTGGTAACTTTATTCAACATACAGCAGACAATGGGTGGAGTTATTTTAAATTCCATACAGCTTTCTACCATCTACCTAGCTCCACAACCCTCTTCCGTTCTCCTTTTTCTAGATTGACAGGTATATTATTTTAACATCTCACTTAGAACATTTCCACCCACTTCCAGGTCCCTGAAGATCTAGTCTTCCATTGTCAATCACTTGTTAAGGGGTTGTAGTTATTTTCTTTTTATTTTTTTCCTGGGCAAATACGCTAGCTTTTTATAAAAGGAAGTCTGATGAAAGCTATTAATGAGACTTTCCCACCTCATCACAAATATGGATTTATCATACTTAACATTATGCCATGTATAAAAAACATTTGGTGACCCAATTATATAGTATATATATATATATTATATATATTTATATATAATATATATTATACAATATATATATTATGTATTATATATAGACCCAATTATATGAGGAAATAGAGCTAATAAATAGAAACTACACTGCAAATAGTCTAGACACTAGAACTTGGTCAGTGATGTCACACTTCAATCCATTAAGAACTACCTGCTAAGTTGTAAGAGTTAAGACATTGCAACTAAGTGGTGAACCAGTAAGCACTGATTTTAATGAAGTTGGAAAATATATTTCCCTCACTACCTATAGGAAAACACTCTATTTAAAATAAACAATGAACAAACAAGCAGAAAAGATGTCGGCCTGAATACTATAAAGAAAAGGACAGTATGTAGACCTCCTGGGTACATTCATGTTAAAAGCCTGTCACTTTCCTGACCCCTTGTCCTGAGGAAAGCTACTTAGGTCAAAAGGGAGGTGTGCATCTGAAAGGTTGTAGTGACATGGAGTGCTGAGGACGTAACCGCTTCTTCATACCCTCTGTAGTCATTCAAGCCAGGCTCCACCAGTGCAAAGACAACCAAGGTCAAGCCAGAGAGACGTACAAATAAGACAAGTTGGGGCAAACTAATTCCCAGGTAAATCCAGTGTCTCATTGTAGAGACTCTTAAGTGAACATAATATGGGGAAATTTTAATCAGCTGGTGAATGCGTACCAATCCTTTCAAATTTACTTAATCTAAAAAATTAACATCTTTCTTTTGGATTTTAAACAAATCAGTAAGAATTTGGCCAGGTGCCATGGCTCACTCCTGTAATCCCAGCACTTGGGGAGGCCAAGGCAGGTAGATCACCTGAGGCCCAGAGTGGGAGACCAGCCTGGCCAACATGGTGAAACCCTGTCTCTACTAAAAACTACAAAAATTACCTGGGCACCTGTACTCCCAGCTACTCAGGAGGCTGAGGCAGGAGAATCACTTGAAGCAGGAGGCAGAGGTTGCAGTGAGCTGAGATCGCGTCACTGCACTCCAGCCTGGGTGACAGAATCAGACGCCAGCTCAAAAATAAAAAGAATTTTGTTCATCTTACGCATTGTAATTTGTTTTTGTTTTGGATTCAGGGGGTATATGGGCAAGGTTGTGGGTACATTACATGATGGTGAGGTTTAGGACATGAAAAATTCTGTCACCTCACCCATGTGGTAAGCATAGTACACAAAAGGTAGTTGTTCAGTCCATTCCTCCCTCTCTCCTCACCCTCTAGTAATCCCCAGTGTTTACTGTTCCTGTCTTTATGTCTATGTGTTTTTAGTGCTTAGCGCCCACTTATATGTGAGAACACACAATATTTGCTTTTTCAGTTTTGCATTAATTCACTTAATTTAGTGGCCTCCACCTGTATCCATGTTGTTCAAAGGACAATATTTCATTCATTTTTATGGCTGTTTGGTATTCCATGGTGTATACACACCACATTTTCTTTATCCAATCCAACACTGACAGGCACCTAGGTTGATTCCATGTCTTTGCTATTGGCAATAGCACTGCGATTGACATACATGTGTCTTTTTGACAGAATGAATTATTTCTTTCTGGGTATATACCCAGTAGTGGGATTGGTGGATTGAAACTGCAATAAGACACCATCTCACACCACTCAAAATGGTTGTTATTAAGAAGTTAAACAAAAACAGATGCTGGCAAGGCTATGGGAAAAAAGCAACACTTATAAGCTATTGGAGGGAATGCAAATTAGTTCAGCTACTGTGGAAAGCAGTTTGGAGATTTCTCAAAAAACTTAATAAGAATTTTGAGTAAAAATAGACTAGTTAAGTAATCCTAAATGAAAGGGAGAAAGACATTCTCAATGCAAGGTGTAGAAATTATTCATTTAAATTGCAAGATTTCAGTGAGTTGACATTTAACATGAAATCCTACCTCCCTATAATCTCCAGAGTTTCTTTTGGCAGTGATTAAAAACATTTCCTAAAATCCACTATGATTTAGCTATTTTAGTATTAATTTAAATTCTTATAAACCAGAAGAATGGCTTGATTAACAAGTTTGAAAACAATTCTACTCTCAGAACATGGAGCTACATGAATGCTATGGTCACCATCATTATAAAACGTTAGGAGCTCCTATTTCCCTTGTAACGGAATCTTAATGTATGTGATCCAAGAGAGAAAGTGCCCAATTAAGCATGATGTTCAAATGCCTGGGCCTTCCTTGGGGTTTCTTGGCATTAGTATCATGGCTCCTGGTGTAGTTGTTCCTGATGAAAAAATTATCTGCTCCCCTTTGCCAACTTCATTATTTTATACTTTCAAAGTTCTTTTTCCACTTTTGGATATCTTAGACTGTTACTGAATATATGGTTCCCACATGTAACTTTGCACAACAAAGACAAAGGATAGTCCAGACTCTTTGTTAAACTGGCTAGTCCCAGATTTTCTCTAAGTGGTACACCTCCAGAAGTGAAATTCATTCTTTATTGACTTCCCATTTAGAGTAAATGAACCCTTCTGTTTGTGTCTATGACAGACATAAAAAGATATTTAAAATGGTGTAGCTTTACCTAAATGGAAAAAAAATTCAAATAAGTGCTACTAATAAAAAAATTACCATTAAACAGAAAATTAGTTCCTCAATGATTTTACATTGTTGTATAATGAAGGCACCTAATTTCCTATAATGATTATCTTAGTCCATTCCTGCTCCTGTAACAAAATATCTTGACTGGGTAATTTATAAAAAAACAAATTTATTTCTCACAGTTTTTGAGGCTGAAGGCTCAAGATCAAGATGTCAGCAGGGCCCTGGCACAGTGGCTCAGGCCTGTAATCCCAGCACTTTGGGAGGCAGTGGCAGGAGGATCATCTGAGGTCAGGAGTTAGAGACCAGCCTACCCAACAAGGTGAAACCCTGCCTCTACTAAAGTACAAAATAATTAGCCAGACGTGGTGGCACATGCTTGTAGTCTCAGCTACCTGGGAGACTGAGACAGGAGAATTGCTTGAATCTGGGAGGCAGAGGTGGCAGAAAGCCGAGATAATGCCACTGCACTACAGTCTGGGTGACAGAGTTAAACTCCATCTCAAAAAAAAAAAAAAAGAATCAGCAGGTTTGATGCCTGGTTAAGGCCCACTTTCTGCTTCCAATACGGTACCGCTTGCTGTATTCTCACATGGTGGAAGTAAGAAAAAGGACCAGATAGTGTGTCCTCATGTGGCAGAAGAGATGGAAGAATAAGAGTGCAAAAAGGGCCTAGCTAGTTCTCTCCAGCTGTTTTATAGGCACTAAACCTATTCATATATGAATGCAGAGCCCTGATGGCCTAATCATCTCCTAAATGACCCATAACTTAGTACTGTTCCATTAGGATAGTAAGTCTCATTATGAATTTTGGAAGGGACCCAGACAGTCAAACGATAGTTGTAACACTGTAGAATTTAGAAAATAAATTTTTAGTCAATTCTCTTATTTATGAGAGATTATTTCTAAATTTATACAGTAAAATCATTTATGAATTTTCTTATTTTTATTTTAAAAACAAACTTTACTTGTAGAAAAAAATAAAATTAATTAAAAAATTGCCATAAATGTTGTTTAAGTTAATGTAGGGAATTCTCCTTTAAAATATTGAGGTACCGCTACTAAGAAATTTGAAAGACCAAAAATCTATGGAAATGGCTTCATTTCTAATTAACTATGTCTGACTTTGGTTCATGGCAAAGAGACATTAAAAAAGTAAATCGGTTGAGATAGCTAATAAAAAAATAAATCAGTTGAGATAGCTAATAGGACCAGGTCATTGAGATTCAATGCTGTAGGTTTGTTACAGGGCTGATGGTAGCTACATAGGTACAGAGTAGTATATGAAGTTCTCTCAAGTCTGTTTCCTGCTGGCCTCCCCATCCTTTCCTGCTCCTTCACTCTAGGCATATTATATGTATTAGTCCATTTTCATACTGCTCTGAAGAAATAGCTGAGACTATGTAATTTATAAAGAAAAAGAGGTTTAATGGACTCACAGTTTCACATGGCTAGGTAGGCCTCACAATCATGGAAGGCAAAGAAGAAGCAAAGTCATGTCTTACATGGTAGCAAGTAAAAGAGCGTGTGCAGGGGAACTTCCCATTATAAAATCATCAGATCCATGAGACCTATCACAAGAATAGCATAGGAAAACCCAGCCCCATGATTCTATTACCACTCACTGTGTCCTTCCCACAACACATGGGGATTATGCAGCTACCCTTCAAGATGAGATCTGGGTAGGGACACGGCCAAACCATATCACTGTTTGACTTAAGGCTTCTCACACAACACTTCTCAAAGCTTTGCACATTCCCTTTTGTTGATGTAGACCTCACTGTCCAATACAGTAACCACTAGCCACATGTGGCCATGGAGCACTTGAACTGTGGCTGGCCCATGTTGAAACTACACTATAAGTGAAAAATGTACACTGAAGTTCAAAGACACAATAGAGAAACAGAATGTAAAACATCTATGTATTAGTTTGTTTTCATGCTGCTGATAGAGACATACCCGAGACTGGGCAATTTACAAAAGAAAGAGGTTTAATGGACTCACAGTTCCACATGGCTGGGGAGGCCTCACAATTATGGCAGAAGGCAAGGAGAAGCAAGTTGTGTCTTACATGGATGGCAGCAGGCAAAGAGAAAGAAAGCTTGTGCAGGGAAACTCCTCTTTTTAAAACCATCAGATCTCATGAGATATATTCACTATCATGAGACTAGCACAAGACCCACTCCCATGATTCAATTACCTCTCACAAGTTCCCTCCTATGACACGTGGGAATTGTGGGAGTTACAATTCAAAAGAGATTTGGGTAGGGACACAGTCAAACCATATCAATCTCATTAATTGCTTTCATATTAGTTACATATAGTGATGAAAATATTTTTCATATATTCCTTAAATGAAATATATCACTAAAATTAATTTCCTCTGCTAATTTTTATCTGTTTAATATGACTAATAGAAAATTTTAAATTACATATGTGGCTCTCCTGGTATTGGTATTCTATTGAATAGTACTATTCTAGAATTTGTTCACCCCAATCATGAACATAAAAAATTCTATGGCATAGATGATGGTGATTTTACCTATCTCCTCTAGTAGACAGTCCTTTTAATGGAAAAAAGTCACGTCTTACTTTTTTTGTTTTTGCTGCCTATGACAACATCTAGAACTTATTAGACACACAGTAAAACATCTGCAAAATAAATTGAAATTAAAGCATAAGAAAAATATTTTCAAGTAATTATATAGTTCAAGTTATATTGTTACCTGTTTACATATTATTAAAACACATTAATATTGAGTAAAATAGTTTAGGATTATATTTCCTCATTTTTCTTCTCAGTTCTTGATAAGTATTTGTTAATCTATTATTCAAACATTATGAAAAGAAATTCTACCACTAAAATTATGTTCCAAATAATTTAACTCTAAAAATCTGAAGAAATGCTTAGGCCACCAAGAAGTATAAGATTTTTATTGGCAATATAGTGAAAGATTAGCTTATCAGTTCCTACTTCATCAGAAAAGATTGTATGTTTTCTAATTATTTTAACTTGAAATAATAGTAAATTTAAAAAAAAACCTTACTATTGCCATATATAAGTACAGATTATATATATGTCAGATAATATGTCTTTAAGAATACAACATGAAATTGAAAATTATGTACCAAAATTATGAATCAGAAATCAGTTCCATTGACAAAAGTATGAATTGAAAGCATCACACTCTCCAGCCCAATAGATAGCATCTCTCTAATTGTGAAACTTGAAAGTATTACAGAAAAGAAAAAATGCAAATAACCTTAGACCAGTGAAGTTCTCCAATGTTAAAAGAAAACTTAAATTTTGTTTTTCATCTTGGACTTACGTACCAAGATAGAAACACTAAAATATTTTATTAAAATACCTCACAACAAAAAGTGCTTAGTTGACAAAAATGCCTTAGTTTTTGGAATATCTAATTTGACCTGGATTTTATTATTTCTCTGTGCCTTTTCTGAGTCTACATTATAGAATATACAAAGGAAAAAGTCAAGAAAAAGCCAATGGAGGATCTAAAGACTTCAGCTGGCCATGCCAGGGGTCTGCCTTTTAAATATTACTACATATTGGTAAACATAGTATTTGTTGAAAAATACAATTATTCAGTAAAATCGATTTGTGAATCATATCTTTTTAATAAAGTTCTTGATAAAATATGCAGTTATTTTAAGATGATGCTATTCCCTTTCAGGTGTCAAAACATACTCATGATTGATCCATTCATTAACCACTTGACCTTGAGAAAACTAGTGGATTTAAAGGATTTTCATATTTGTCTATGAATTGAAGACTTTCATCCTGGGACCTGCCTATTTCACAAGTTGTTTTGTGCCTGCAAGGGTGGCGAAGTTCGATGCAGGAAATCCGGGTGCATTTGTGAATGTAAGGGAGGTTTTACTTCTCTAGACTTCAGTTTCTCATCCAAAAAAGAGGATTTTGATTAGATAACTTCAAAATCAATTACATTTAAAAAAAATTTTTAAAGAAAATGGTGTTCAAGTAATTATATTGCTCATGTTATATTCTTTAATATTGCTAAACTATGTTGCCATATGCCAAGTAATGCATAAAATGGTATTTAATAAACTCTTAAGAACTATAAAATATAAATATTTGTTTCTATTAGAAGGCCGTTGTGTAATTTATTATATCTCTTTTATCTTGAAAGTGATTAAGACTACACTCTCTAAAGTGAGAGTATTTGCAGAGACCCAGAGCACTTTCTTATCTCAGGTGCAGATTTATTTTTAGAGTTTCCTCTATGTGCCAGTTTCAGATCTATGTTTAGTTACTGCTATAGAATACACCATGGTTAAAAAAAAAAAAAAATTAGTTTTCAAATTTCTTGAAAAGCAAACCACCACTGGAACTTCACATTCTTGTATTATGGTTGTATAGCTACTGGAATTTCCAAAAAGAGCTGGATTCAAATTTAATGAGTGTTATAAATAGCAGAATAAGTGAGAAATTACAAAAATAAAAATCCTGAGTGCATATACTCAGTTCTGTCACACTGACTGATATATTCAAGGCTATGCTACAGATTAGAATACTTTTCAACTTTCAAAGTAGGAAAGAACATCTTTTCCACAAAAATAAACCTTAAAAAATAACATTTTTTTTAAGAGTATACTTTATTTTATGAATTCTTGTATAAAAATTTGTAACTATTTTTATTTTTATTTTTAGAATAAAAGAATGAGAGAAAGAGGAAGAGATTTTAGAAAAAGAAAGAAAAGGAGAAAAAGAAACATCAAAAGAAAGAAAAAAAGAATGAAAGAGAAAGAAAGAGGAAGAGATTTTAGAAAAAGAGAGAAAAGGAGAAAGAAAGAAACAGCAAAAGAAAGAAAAAAAAGAATGAAAGAGAGAAAGAAAGAGGGAGAGAAA